>JAVRRP010000011.1:0-57255 GCA_036872775.1 Oleoguttula sp. CCFEE 5521
GGATCCGCCATCTGAAGAATCGTAGGTGCTGTGCAGATGCTGATTGTGGTGAGATTGATGGGAGATGTTCTAAATAATCTAAGCTGTCGAAGACGAGCCCTACGCGTGCCAACTTGGCTAAACGCTATTTTGCGCGCTTCCGGCCCGTATGGGTCCTCAATATGTACTACCCACCGAACATGCGGATAGTCCACACCCGCTCCCGCAGCCGTGGTGCATATTAGAAATGGAGAGCCAGTCTCACCACTGATCCAATTTTTTAATCTTGCCTCCTTCTCCTCAGTGGTACCGATATCTCGATATTAGTACAAGCAACCGATGTGCTCTGCTGCCTCTCCGGTGTCCGCACAAGATCGGACGAAAACCATCACTCGAGCACCTTTCCAATCCATGCGATAACCGGCTGTCCACTTCTGCACGACAGTCCGACACACCAAGGATAGGGAGCTTTCCCCTTTGGGAGCCCGAAGGTACTCTACACCATATCGTAGATTCGGTCTCTTGGTACAGCCTCGGACGAAGCTTGCCCCTCCGATATGATGTCGCTGGAACGAAAGTTTTTCCAAACGTAACGGCAGAGTAGCCGTCATGTAGATGAATGGCACTCGGAACTGTCTGAGTTCACTGAGCTGCGCCATATACTTACGATAGTGTGCCGACGTCTGAATAAGATGGCACTTGTCGATCATAAAGCGATCGAGGTAGCCGGCATCATACAGACGGCGAGCGTACTGGCGGAATGGGTGCTTTGCTGCGACCTCGACACTAACGAACAGAAGTGTTGGCGCACCGTCGATTCCCACCGCTACGTCTGAGCGATTGCTCCACACGATCGGGTTCAGACTAAACTCTTTGCATCGCCGTAACAGGTCGAGTCGTAGTAGAACGAGAGGAATGACGACCACTGTCGTCCGCGAACCAGGGAGACAGCTACCTAGCAAGAAAATGAGACTCTTCCCAGATCCAGTGGCTGGGACTATGAGTACTTCCGGCGCATGGTTTGCTACCAGCCGCATCGCTTGCTCCTGCTCAGCACACATCCACTCTAGACTGGTATTTTTGTACAGCCTGCGAGCCTGCTCGAGGAGCGTTGCGCCAGTCCAGTGACGCTTGTGACGTTGTCGTCCGACGTTCAATATCTTACGTGCCATCTCAAGCTCCCCTGTCACGTCGGACAATCTTCCCCTTGGTGGACGCGGCAGCCTCTGTGTCTCTTCCGGATCTTTGTTGCCACCAAGTCCAAAAATGCTTGCCCAAGCCTCTGACGCGCGATGACTTTCCATAAGCTTGCCATCCCAGACATTGGCAAAAGGGCTTACGTTGGCGTACGCCTGGCGGTGTGTGCGGAGAGAGTGATTCGACATCGACACTAGTGTTGCTGCCAACAAATCATCGCCCTACTCGTCGATATCATCGCTCGCAATCCCTGAATCCTGGGCGACGGCGAAGCATGCCTCGTCGGATTGATGAAAATGAGTGTTGATGATAGCGGAGCTCATTTGCCGCCAGACCGCTGTCCCGACCTGTGGTACACCTGCGCGCCTGCATGCTGACCTCAAAACACCGGCAAAATGCTTGGCTGACCATTTATCACCGTCCGCATCTACCCAAAGATAAGGAGACAGGGACGAACTGATGTTGTCCTGCCAAGTCATAGACTGCAGTACCGCCAATGGGTACACGAGATAGTTCACCAGCAACTCCCCAACGTCGTCCGATAGGAACCGAATGTTGTTGACATTCTTCCCCGTCACACCCATCATCTTGTGTTCGACCAAATGGATGAGAACCTTACCGTAGCGCAGCTGGACATGGCGCAGCCGCTCAGTATTCCGCCACATGGGACTAAGGAACTCGGGAGCCCGTACTGGCGGGCCGGCACCGAAATGGATGAGTACGGTCATGTCTAGCAAGAATTCCTGAGTGCATTGGCGGTAGTACCTAATACTGCTGTGCCGCCACAACAGCTTTAGAGTGCCCTTCGAATCTGGTCTCTCTTCCATGTACAGGGATCCGGCGTGTTGTCGACGTGCTCAACGAGCACATCCTCGCTTGCGCTAAGTAGCGCAGAATTCCCGGCATGCTGTCCGAACCACCAGCCCGTACTCCGATCGCTGTTGTTCTCTTGAAGGTGAGTGGGTGTCAGCTTTGGTATGTAGTCGATACCAAATATCAGCCGGTCGAACAGCGGTTCACGTGCGCAAGAGACGTCGGATGTCATCCATGCTAGTGGAGATCCCTTGATACGTGACTGTTCTATGGTCTAGATCCCACGTGGCGGGTCGATTGACCATCGTTACAGGTGCGATGCCGAACAGTCGTCTCCGCCACAAGAGCAAATACGAGAGCGGCTTGCTGACAGTGTTTGAAAAGTATCGTCGCATCTGATGGTCGAGCTGCTCATCGAGGCCGTCGTCGCCTTCCTCATCCTCGCTCCCTTCCCGTACTCTGCTATCGACACTGTCGCAGGCAAGGCGGAAAACCCACAGCTGGCCACAGTTTATCACCGCGGAGAGATGGCTGTTCAATGTGCCCGGCTCCTTCCAGACATTGAATTTGGTGTCTACAGCAAGCATTGCCGTAGATGCGAGGACTGGCGATTCGTAGGGCGAACCGGCGAGATGTTGTTGAACAAGAGCCATAGCGATGGCGATCGCCGGTGCCTTGAGCAACGCATGCTTGCGGTCCCCACTGTCGCTACTGCTGCGGTTAAGACCTGCTGAGATGGCTACAAACGCCTGCATGCAGGCCTGGAGGCGTTTTATACAATGGAAGTAGGGATTTTCTGATGGATCGCCTGGTTTGCGAACGCACTGCTCATGAACGCTTCCCGTCTGAGGCTCGCTCATGCTACCTTCATCTTCATACTCCCTTGCGGAGCCCTCGACATCGCTCTTTCTTGGGCTACAACTGTCTTCGCCTGGCACGACGGTGAACTTGGATGTCGAAGCACGGCTTTCCGTGGAAAGATTCGAGCGTGACCGTGCGGCCAGTGCGGCTAGGCTCTGCGGGAACAGCTTACCTTGCCATCCGTTCCACACAAAAGTCAGCAGTTGTGCCCAGTGATTGAGGTATGTATCGATACTGTCTGTTTTAAGTGTCCGGCGGAAAGTGTTATTTTTGCCTTCAGGATCCGCAGCGCTCCAGAAGCTGCTGATTCGGGCTGCCTGTGGATCAGTCAGACGCTGCTCCGACCCGAGCTGACACCAACGCCATGTGTCGCGGAGTACTTTGTCGCTGACCTCCAGTAAGTCAAGGAGGGCGGCATCTTCTTCCGTCTCTGAGCTCTTGTACGACGCCGCCAATTTCGTCCTTGTGGAGGCCGGCCAGAAGGCAATCACACTTTCCTACAACAGCTGATCCTCGACCACTAGTACGAATGTTCAGCTCAGCACGAGGCCACGATCTGCAGTGGTATTGAACCAACGTCAACGTCTCAGCTGTCACATCGAGAACAGACAGCGCACTGGCTCCACCAAGCCAATGCTCCGGATCTGATAGCAGTGCCAGACCCCATGATGATCAGGGTCCCGCTGTTCACCCACAGGCAGCCCTTGGCCTCCGCCTCCCGCGGCGACTAGACGCTAGGCACGGCTCTGAGATTCGCAAAGTGCGGCCCTGCTTTGTGACAGAATTTGGCAGACACTGCAAGGCATGAGCATCAGGATCGTGATCCGCACCAATCGTGTAGTTGCGGAGCAAAGTCCTACCAATCAGGAGACTTGAGTGCGCGAGACTTTCCCGGTTCTCGGCTCAGCCTGATGGTCTTAATGCGATCCTCAAAGTCGGTACGTCAACCGAGGCATAGGTCTCATAATCGTGGCCTAGGATAGAACCGACAAGCGAGACTCGGAAGCTGCGGAGTTGAGAACGTCCCTTAGCGCATGCGGGCAGGCTGCTAGGGGCATTGCTCTCAGAGTGGTTCGGGAACAGGTCGCGACGATTGTAGCTAGTATTCGTCTATAACGTTGATGCGAACCATTGCTCCACCACTGTAAGGGCTGTGAGCTATCGTTTTACGTCTTAAGTGGAAACGATAGTGAGACGTAAGGCATATACTCTGGTCTATTTCTGAGGTCCGAGTACGGAGGGGAAGTATATTCCGAGGACTGCTGAGCCTCTCCATTGTGCTGTCGATGTATCATACATACATACCGAAACCAGATGCCCTTCCATGCAGTGCCGATAGAGAGAATTACTCGCGATTCCAATTCCAATTTCCGTGTCCCAATTCCTTGCGTGTGTCGTATTCCGTGATGCCGTCCCTTTCAAGTCCATGCCGTAATCTCAATGCAGCCGATACCTTCACTCCATCCCGAAACACAGTCCCATCAACCCCTCTGCCCTCGTCTTGACTTCCCCGAGCGCTCAACACGACAGGGCCCGACACCAGGGTACCCAATGTACCCTTGATGACTCGCCCGTCTCACTCCATTAGCATAACCACCCTTCTGCCCTACACCCCCGGCAAACACACCCTCGGCAGCGTTGACAGGCACGAAACCCGACATGCGGCGTTGAGGCTGCATGCGAGGCTGTAGCCCGAGGCTCTACGGTCCTGGCGCGGCAGTAGGAACGAGAGCAGGGACGAAGCGCGGCGACATGACTGGGAAGGGCGCAATGGTGACGTTGCTGACTGGTGCGGAAGCCGTTCGAAATGGAGGTTGAAGGTGAGAGTTTGGGTTCGAGGGTGCTAGGGCGTGCGAGTAAGAGCCCGCTGCACCTGGCGGCAGGGCGAAGTTAAAGGGCTTGTAAGGTTGGGGAGCGTAGGATTGGAGGTTCGTGTCTTCCAGCAGGAAGGTACCGGAGTTGCCCATGACTGTATCGCCAGAGAGGTCGAGGAGCGGAGTCGGTGGCATGATGAGCGAAGGGTGATATGGGAAGTGCACGAGGTGCTCGCTGTTGCTACGCGACATTGCATGAGCTACTTCGGCAGCGGCAATACGTTCATGTCGTCGGTGGCCGAGTTGCATGAGACCGTCGGAGATGTGTTGCACAGCGAGCGCGGCGAGCTTGTGGACGCCGTTGCGCTGCATCTCGTCGAAGACGACAAAGGCTTGGTTGACGAGCCACTCGTTGTTCTCATTCGAGGTCTCCCAAGCGTCGAGTATGAGAATCATGGCAGCATTGAAAGCTTGCTGACCCAGTGTCCAGCAGATGAGTACAGCAGGATTGCGATGTCGGAAGAAAAGAAAGGTCTGAAGAAGGTAGATTGAAGAACTAACGACGAGAGCGCGGCCCCTAATTGGTGCAGGATGTAGGAGAGTATCGCCGCCAGTTGTCGACAGAGTGTATGTGGTGCTGGTGAAGCTGGTGTTGAAGCTGTTCTGAATGGTTGGTGGAGAGATCGATGCAGACTGCTGAGTCCTTTCCACTCGCCGCCGGTTGAGCAACACGATAAAGGACTGGACTTTTGCGAATAGTGCTAGACGATGTCAGTGATTGGAGATAAGGAGGCATCGTCGCGGTTTAAACTCACTAGCAGCCATGACATCGAGCGGCCATTCCGGTAATACAGTATCTTCTCTTGACCAGCTCTCGTTGAATTGCAGCGACTCTGGCATCGTGTCCCACAGAACCATCAGCTTGTCCGTGAACTCATCAATCCTTCCTACACTCATCATATCGTCGCTACTCAGAATCTGCCTGGCCAGTATCGTGAAGTGATCGGCGAACTCACCAAGCCGCAACACAGTCATGTCAGTCGTTAACGGCTCAGGTGGAGGACAGTCACCCAGCCCGGAGATGCCGAGAGGTCTACCCAACGTCACTGAGTACTGCTGGTCCGTATGTAGCATCCACCACCACAGCGACTGTCGAATAGTACACTCGCGCAGAGGTGGGACAGGATCGAGGCTCTTCGGGTTGCGGTGAAGGCCAATAGAGTGTGCCATACGAATAGTAGAACCGAACAGTACCCATGCATCCAGGAAGCGACCGCTATTCGTCAAGTATGGTCCTAGCATGACGAGTGCTTCTACCCCCAGCAGTGTCGGTCGACTCATAAAGGATGCATTGCGTAGTGCTTGCATACAGGCAGCGACTATAAAATAGTCAGTAGGGGTGATGAAGCGGATTTGATGGCACAACGTACGATAGCAATCGCCGCGCCTGCCAGCCTCATCGACGGCACCCTCGACCCACTGTCCCCCACTACGCTCGTGAACACCCATCTGCATGCCTGTCGCAAGCGTCGCGAAGATCAGTGCGAGCATGTTCGAGTTGTTCTCCATGCATGATGGGTCTTCCCTGGCTTCATCGAGAAAGCGGCCAACTTCCTTCTTAGTGACTTCATCAGGTATCTGTGGGAACGAGCATGATTGTGCTCGTCTTGAGAATAGATCAAGACACTCAAAGACCTCTTCGCGGGATGGCAGAAGGGTCAACAAGGCTGCGGTGGTGTTGTCGCCGACTTTCATCATTGGGAAAGGGTACATTGAGCCCTGCGGGGGGTACATATCCTGTCCCTTTGGCATGGTATGTGTCAAAGAGTGATTGCCGACTTGCAGATTTGCAAACTTTATCGTACTTGTCAGTACTGTATCGATAGTAAGCGATGTGATGGATCACTCACATCAGAAACGATACTCGCTAGCCCAGGAGTGCCAAAGTAGATGTTGTCGATGCGATCGCTCGTTCTGAACCGACGTTGCTTCGCAGCTGTCGCTCGCGAGACGACTTTCGAGGTAGTGCCATCGGGAGACTCGTCGCCGTCGACCTCATCGCCGGAGTAAAATAGACGAGCATCGCGCAAGCGTTCCTTCAGCTTCTGGTTCTCGGATCGAAGCTTTCTGATCTCGTAGGACTGTTGAATCGGACTGTAGTTGTTGCCTTCGCCGACGATGAACTCGCACTCCTTGGGATGACCACGAGCGCAACATGCTGAACAAGGTTTCGTACGATCGCACTGTACAACCATAAGCATTGCACAACCATCCTGACGGAAACCCAGCCTTCCGGAGCGACGAACCTTGACTTTCCTTTCACGACACTTGGTGCAGGAAAGCAGTTGTCGAGGTTGTGGTTTCTTCTTCGCATTGGATGCGTCTTGCAAGGGTGCTGGTTCTGTTGGGCCATAGCCTGACCAAGAAGATGTCATGTCGCAAGTTTTATCGATCGCTGACTCGACAAACTTCGCGATATACTAGAGCTCGAAAATGAGTCGCTCCCCGAGCTGGCGGGATCGGAGATAAATAAACGAAGACGCACATCAGGAGATCGAACCAGGTCTCCGGTTCTGACACTCGAGCCAAGTCAGGTACGATAATGGACATGTGCCTAGCTGACTGCTTTGAGCAGCGTGAAGATCGACTGGGCGATGCCAGGCCCAGGGTGCCGCTCGCCCGCATGATCGTGCGGAATAATGATGTGAAGTTCAAGCCGCGGTAATGTAGCATGAACAATGCCAGTCTCCGCAGCACACACGCAGAGTAAAGCGCAACAGCCAAGCTGCGGCGCGTTTTACCGCGCAACAAGGTGCGGTTTTCCGATGGTGGCGGCCACAATCGCACATGAAGGCATGAAATTGCGGCGCAGGCTACCATCCTCTGCCAATGGCAAGTCTGCTCTCTTGCAAGGACCGGAATAAGCGGAGCGAGCAAATTCCATGGCGCCACCGCAACACGGACGCCACCTAGACAAGTGCTTCCACCCAGACAGGTGCTTCCAAGCGATCCTCATAGCAGACCCAGACTCACAATACAATGGTCGGAATGACCCGATGGAGCAGAGATATTGAGCTGAAACCAATCGCCCACGCCGAGGGCCCCATAGCGCAAGCAGCGGAAATCCTGCAGCGCGAGCTCGATCGACAAGAAGCACTTCGACTTGGCCATCAGTGCTGAATGATCGCCCGGGGAAGCGGCTTAGGACGGGTGTACCCGAGTTTGTTTTCAAAGTAGAAGTCAAGGTATTCTACGTGGGAGTGTCCAAGGCGAGCATGGAAGTGAGCTTAGCGGAATGCCCTGCGGATAGCGCCATGGGGTCGAAGCTAGCAACGGTGTGGTGTAGCTACGGCGAGACCGTTCAACCAGTGATGCATGCCTCTTAAACCTTCGTAACCATGCTCCCGGACATGTGCGCGCTTGAACAAGTCTGCAGACTGTGCTAACGGCAGTGATCCCACACCCTTCATCATGCTCAAGTCTGTTCCAGTTTCCAGGCGTAATTCGACCATCGGCGCCGGGTGAGCATCTTGAGAGACCACGAGAGATCGCTGATCATGCTGTCACTACGTAGTGATCGTGTCTGTCCCGGGTGACACAAAGTCAACAGCAAGCGTGATATTTATTCGGGCATGGTGGCGCAATAGTCCTGCCGATCCCATAACGCCACACCGCTCCATTTCAGCATGATCCTAGGTCGCCGGCTCGGTTTAACATGACTATTGGGATGCCGACCAGTCGCCTTAGCGAAGGGTCGAAAATCGGGTGTACGACCCGGCTACGATTTCTATCCATGATGGCCCGTAGTCCGTCAGTATCTTCTGCGGTAGATCTACATGCACAAAGGTGCACGATGTTTGAGCATAAGCGGGGGTCATCTCGCTAGCGGAGGGTCCGTAATGACACTAGACGCGTACTAAAACGCTGCTTAAATGGCACTTGCGCTCTGCCCCTGTACCCTCGCTTCCTTATGCACTTCCGTGGATACTGCTTAAGCGATGCTCTCACAGGGTGACATCCCGCTCATCACGTGGAAGTAACATGCGTATCACGATTCTTACCCATGACCGCTCGCTGTTGGTTTAGATCTCCATTAGCAGCTGCTTTAGCGATACGGAACATTGTTGAATTACGTCTAGCAACGGCTAAGAGGTATGACCGCGAAGGGGAAATTATGTTGTGAGGGGGGCTGCACTGGAAATCCACCCAAAGCACGCGCCAGAAGGATTCGCAACCCTGCAACGCGGATATGCACGACAATCTACAGAGGGGTGCAAGAAGTGACCGAACGCCTGGAGGTCTCTTCTTGCACACCTCTGTACACCAAGAATGTAGAATGAGGTCGGTGGAAGGGTGAGCATGGTCCGCTTTTTCTGCATACCTATCCGCTCTATCTACCGAGCAGGGACTATGCTGGTACGCGCAGCTAGTGAGGATGTGGCGTAAGCGAGTGTGCATCACTAGGCCCACACGTGTACGCTTTGGGGACGCGCTCGGGAAAAGCGAAGCGAGATCTACGCCGATGGGAGTAGATCACGACGGTGGCGACGTTTGGCTTGCAGCTTGTTGTGAGGATCGCCAGGATGAAGGCAATTGCAACGTGGAAATATCGAAATCGTACAGGGTCGTATGTACCACGACACCAGCAATGCAGCTTACCAATAACAGGGCCCTGTATACCCAATTCCCCGCACTCGCCGGTGTCTTAACTATCCAAATGTTCCCCAGCGGGACGAGAGTGTCTCTAATCGGTTACGAACGCCAAGCGAAAAGGCGGTCGCTAAATCGTGATTCAATAGATCAACGCAGTAGTCGATGATGGTGACAGTCCAGAGAATCTCCAAGACTGATCCGTCGTCCATGAGCAATGCTGGCTCGCCTTCGCGCGACTTGCGGTAGATCTCCAGCACATGGTCGTCGGGCAAGCAGTGATTGATCAGTACCACCTTAGCGTTGTGCGATTTGTGGCTCATGCCCGCCTGCATGGACCATTGCGGGCGTGAATTGGCGAGCGTGCAGACTGAAGCGACCAATGCGACCCTGTAAATCGCTGCGGGCCACCACAGCGGCCGCACAGATATGGGTAGTGCTTTGAGATGTCGTAGAGCTTGACCAGTGTGAAAGAAAGCGTCTTCGACATCGTCGACACAGAGATGAGCGGATTGACTCATCTCCCCGGGACCGTTCGTCTCGCGCATCAAATTCTCGATCATGGCGAAAGAGGTCACCGCATTCAAGCTGATGAGATGGTAGAGGATGAGCGTGATCCGGGTCTGCAGGCAAGGTTCGAAGTCGTTGGCGAACGTAGGATGAGCAAGGTCCCACCACTGTCCGAGTAGTGATTGTACCTGACTAAGTTGGCCCCGCATGCTGTTGCTAGTAGTCGTTCGTAATGACTTGCGGCTGTTGCCAGACTGCTCAATGCATTCGAGGTATTGTCGGACATGGCAGACCATTGACTGTATCGGATGATGGAGTAGTAGTTGCAGAGTCCATGGAGACACGCGACTCGGAGTAGTCCTTCCGTCGGCGAAGCCACGAAAGAGTTCGCACAGGGATGGATTCGCAGCGTAAGTTCTGTAGCCGATGCTCTTCTGCTCGATCACTCGTAGCCAGTCGGCGGCCGACACAGCTTGCCACAGCCTGTTTCCGCTCGGTATCGCGACGCGCATGTCGTTGATGCACATGAGCGGCGGTGTATCGTAAAAAAGACTGAGCTCGACATCAACAGAGGTCCAGGAGTACACCAGTCTGTGAAAGACGTTAGCTTGCTACAAGTCGATGCATCGACACTGGATCTCGCGCACCTATTCTGACACTCGAATTCTTTCCACTTCGCGAACGATGCTTCAGTGTTCGACCGACGGTCCGTGATAGACATTGACTGATTAGAGTGTTGCATTACGCTGGACTGCGTCAGCATGGCGATGTACGCCGCGCGGTTCCCCGTGGCCGCATTCATCTGGTATTTGTCGCCACTAAACGCTGCCAAGACGGTCACAAGCAGAGCGCATTGAAGCAGGAGTGGTTCCGACCTGAGCTCGGAGTTGTCGTCGACCGCTCGCAACATGTTGACACGGGCAACCTCGGTCAGCCCAATGGAGAAGAAGTAGGACTTCCGAGATTCTGTACCAATGGCGCTGGCACCAAGCATGAGAAGCAGGAGCAATGCTGGAATCCATGGCTGTTTGGATGCAAGCATCTCGTTGGGTGTCGTTGTGGTTCCGCTAGGATACGTGTACTCTATGCGATTTGCATATGCATTGAAGAAGCTTTCTAGAGTGCTGACGGGCGGCAGGACGACGTAGCCGTGACTTGTGCACGTTTCGTCCATGTTGTAGAGACTTGGCGCTGCAGATTCGGTGACAACGTTGTGGCGCTGCAACGTAGCGGACAGCATTGTCTGGGTGATACTGGCTAGCTTGTCGCGAGTGTGACTATGCACGGGCTCACACCGAACGTGAGGAATCGTTCTTGACGCCGGAGAGGTCGGCTCATCGACCGCGGGATGCCATTCATTCCACATGTCTTGATCCTTCAGTATCTCTGCAAGGCCTTGCAGGTGAGTGGATGTATTCTTAAAGTTCGGTAACTCGGATCGAGCGGGATTGCATCGGAATTTTGGCCAGGCGTTTTGCACGACCTGCACAACTTCGGTGTCGTAGAAATTGGCGACTGTGAGTGAGCTTGGGTTGACGCGACCATGCAACTTAGGACTTGATGGTCTCTTGGCCATTGGGTGCGGAAGAGGGTCGTACTTGTTTATAGCCAGCGGCGAAGCGTTGCAGATCAGTCTGCGAAGAATGGATTAATTGAAATTGTCAATTACATACCCCTTCTATCCGGAGATGGTGATTGCCATTAGGTCTCTGGAAATCCACGCTGAAGGGGTTCATTGATCAACTGTGCCCGGCAGCAACGACTTCAACGCGTGACGAAGGTCCAGCGTGAACATGGTTGGGCAGTTGAGTGGAGTAACCATTTGTAGGTACTATCATCTCTGTATCGGACGTCGGAGGGCGGCCATGAGCGTTACCATAGTTGACGATAGCGTTGGCGAAGTCATTCCCGTTCACGGCGGATAGCGGCGCGGTAAAGTTCATTGTCGGGGTGATGTCGTTCCCACTGCCATGCATGAACGACATGTCAAAGTAATCAAATTCGGCAGGGGAGAGAGTAAGATCCGATGGGTGAGAAACTCCGTCCAGTGCCATTGATGGACTAACCGTGAGTCCATCATTGGTATATGTCGTTACCAGGGGTATGTCGAGGCGGGTGTGGAAGTCGTGGGGATGCTGCATGTCGATGTACTGGCCGTATACCGGGTATTGTGAGCTGTGTGAACCCCGACTACTGGTATGGCTTTCATGATCGGTATCGCTCATGATGGTGTCTGCTGCGTTTGACGTGTTGTCTTTTGCTCTTTGTGCTGTGCGACGTTCTCGTTGCCGCTCCTGTCTCACACACGCGTCAAACCGACGGGTCCGCCGCGCTGCACAACTGATGCCTCTGCTCGTGCAGGGTTCGCATGGTACATACCATGCTGGTCAGCACGGAGGACTTTCTGACATACACTTTGCGTGAGCATGTGATGTTGGAAGGCAATATGGCTGGTCCGGAACGATGTCAGATGTGCTTGCTTGGCAGATATTGTGTCCAGAGAATTGGAGTTATCTCCGGAAATCTCATCGGCATTCAGGCCTTGCACAGCTGGGTACTGTGGGATGAGCTTGGTCGTACGACGAATGGTCGTGCTGCATCTGTAGCACATGTACCGAAACCTCGAGTACTCGCCAATGCAATAGCAACGTATCGAGATGGCCAAGCCCAGATTCTTGGTATACAAAGTTCGTCAGGCTGTAAGAGAATTTGCATGCTGAACCAAGAGTATGGATGCCAGCTTGACGTGGCATAGCATAGCGTTCCCGTGTTTCACCACGATCGGCACTGGTCGACTCTGGATCCAGCCACGACATGAATGTGCACAGCATAACACACATACCTTCTTGTCGCATCTGATTTTGAGCCGAGCGCACCACAGGATGTCAGTATGCGTGCAGCCGCGAAATTGTGAGCACTTACCTCCGTGCAAGCTATGGGAATCCCAACGCTAGCGACGATGCCGATGTCGATGACGACTGCCACGATAGATCCAAACAGAACCTGTAGAGCCTGCGGAGAAGGAACATACAGGTAGGGTTTGAGTTAATATGAGTGTGGATATAGGCAGGGTGGCGAAGGCCAGAGGAAGAGTAGGTGCTCAAGTATCAGGGATGCATGCGTGCCAGGGTAGGCTGCAGGTGCGAGACGATACTAATCGCCGAAGGAGTGCAGCATGCAGTAGCACGCTCAGCTCTGTGACCATCCGCTGAGATTCCACGCGCGTAAGCTGTATGAGGTACTGCAGGCACCGTTTGATAAAGATTGGGCGATCCGATGCCACTAGGTTGCACTTTGGCCGGGCCAATGGCTCGAATGGAAGGATTGTAGCACCGGCCCCATTCCTGAGGACGACGGGCAGACCAGTATGCTCACAATGCTGTATCGTGAGTGGCTTACGACTTGGAGCTTTGAGATTCACTAGCGTGCACTCGAGACCCACACCGACAAGGGTACAAGCTGGTTAGTAGCTTAGACTTGCGTGCTTTCCAATGGGAAGCATCCACTCCCGGCATGCTTCCAGGCAACCTTTCAACGATCGGAATGACGAATAGTCTTTGGTCTCCCAGGCAAAGCGCCCCATAAACCTTCGAGCGGTCCGGCACAGCCTTGGCGCCTTCGCCACCGGCGCAGAAATGCCTTCGACAGCGAGGACGCCTGCTGCAGGTCGCATCTGCATGATGCGGTAGCAGAATCGCCATCCAAAGGAGCATGCTCCGCCTGGGCAATGACGGGGGCCGATGGCATCGCAGTGCACCGGTAGTCTCGCCAGATGCTATATCGGCGCGGAACGTTGCGACCCAGTCTGGATGCTTCTCATCGCGCTAGCTCCATGGTTGACGCTTTCTTCGGCGAGGGAAGCCAGTGATACCCAGGTATGTGCACAATGTCGCAGCGTCCAGGGATGGAGCGGAACTTGACGAGCTCATATGATTCTGAGAGGCATAAGATAGTTCAGGGAGATCTGCGGCACTGGTAGAGCCGCCTTGGTTCTTGTATGATGCCGTGGAGGTCATGTTGAGTGGTGTGGAGAGAAGATGAGATCGGGATAAAGTGACAGCGCTAAGCACTATGGAGTCGTATTTTCCTCGCAACAGGGTGAGCACCATTCTAGCCGTCTCTTCGACGAGCTTGAATACATATCCGTGAAATTCCCACAAATACACTTCCAATTGCCCCCATATTGCGCCACTCCTGCGCCATGCCACAGATATCTCCCCTCCAGACTTCTAATGCGGTGCTTTAGCTATCCCACGTCCACTGTTGTATTGCGTCCAGCCTGCAGCACGCCCGATAGCGGCGCGCCGAACGTTCAATTTCCCTTATCATCCCAGTCCATCGAGCTGTCGACAAAAAGCGGCGCGCAGCTGTGAGAGCGAAGGGCCGTCTGTGGCACCTTGCGTACAGGCATCAGAGTGCGGCTACGCGGAGTGCGCTTCGGCCTTGGGCAAGCTAGGTAGTCATCAAGGGGCGTGAAGTTTTGCTCGAGCTTCGACTTTGAGGACGGCGAGCCTTTGAACGGCTTGACGACGTTGTCGAACTCTGTCGTGTCCGTGGCAATACATGTGCGAAAGTAAGAAATAGCGTTTGCATCGCGCAGGCTTTGCATAATGGGCACGCGATGCTCGTATGCCCAGCGATCTGGTTCCAAAGGCTCGAGAAATAGATGTGCAGGACTCGATCGTGAATTGGAGACGATGGTGCTCAGAAAGAGCGAGAGAGTCGACGTCCGTTGTAGACCACGCTTGTGGATCAAAGTGGCGACCTGGCAGTCCGGAGTCGTCGAGCGCAGTGCGTAGAACATAGAGAGACAAAGTCAATCATATGCTCGACCATGGCGCGTCAGAACAACGATCAGGAAAATCCTCATGTCCGTTGGTAGCCACGTACAGACTCGTGAAATCGGCCGCACTCTTCCCAGCATCAAACATTTCCCCATCCACGTGCTGTAGCTCACCATGCCTCAACTCGGGATCAATGACTTCTGCCACCCTCCCATCACACTGACCTGCCTTCTTCCTCTTTCCCCTCTTTCCCCTCTCCTCCTTTCCCTCACTCTCCCCAGGCCTCTTTCGAACATCCCCCTGCATATGACTCTTAACCCTCACCCCCCCTGCCCCCCAGCGCATCGTCCTCACCATCTCACCCCTCCCGCTCCCCCTCCACCCGCTCAACCCTCTGCCTACGGCCCCTCTCCTTCGTCTCATAACACCTCCCATCCAGCTTTCAGCAACTCCGCGCCAAACCCCTCCGCCTTCGCCTTGGCAGTTGTCAGCACGCGAAGCGCGGCGTTGTAGGGTATGTCACAGCGACGGGTGATTCCACGGCCGGAGCCACCGGCTTGCAGGAAACCAGAGATTAAAGCGCGTTAAAGGGGCGTGAGTTCTTTGCGGGAGATCTTGCGGTAGTGGGTTGGCGGCCTTCGGCGTGAGAGTAGCCGGGAAGGGGGATGGGGCGGAGAGAGGTATGGTGGTTGGGGGGTTCGAGGGCTCTATGGTCTGGTGGTAGTTGAGGGCACTGTGGATATGATATATCTGGGTGGAGATGAATGTTATTATTCGAAGGATTGAGGTACTCTAAGTTAGACTGAGCTGAAGCAGCACGACTCAGATGTAGCGTTGCGGGTGATCTCGCGCAAAGTATGTGGACATTTACAATGACATGCAGTATGACCTATCATGTATAGTCCGAGGACACACTCCTACCACGCCAGACCGTACTCTTATCCCGTCGCTAAACGTCATCCTCACCCAAGCCCGTGAACGCCGAGCCTCTCCATCTCCACTCAATCGAATCTTCACACTGGCGCCTCCTCC
Organism: Oleoguttula sp. CCFEE 5521; assembly: GCA_036872775.1. Taxonomy (NCBI): domain Eukaryota; kingdom Fungi; phylum Ascomycota; class Dothideomycetes; order Mycosphaerellales; family Teratosphaeriaceae; genus Oleoguttula; species Oleoguttula sp. CCFEE 5521. Next base: position 15,641 of record JAVRRP010000011.1, read on the forward strand.
CCCTGTCTGCGCTTTCCCACCTTCGCTGCCTTCCACCCCTCATCCCCAATATAGTTCCCAACCCCCACCCCAATCCCGAACGCACAATCTCTACTCCTCGGTCCCCATGCCCATCCGCTTCCCCGTCCAACGGGCAGGTGATACCATCTGAACGCAAACCATGAGCTCAAGATACCGATCAGGGACCCGCCTATGAGGTCGAACCCGAAGTGGTAGAATTCCGCGTAGCAAGTCGACGTGATGTACATCGCAATTGCCACTGGGAAAAAGGCGACAATAATGAGATGGTTTGGTGGGGAGGCGGCTTGATTGCGGAGGGCGAGGGCGTGGGTGCCAGAGTTGGATTGATTTTGTAAGGATTGAGTATCGACTAGTGCTTTGTCGCTGGACCGGATATGATCTGAGTCTGCGCGGTTGTCGGCGTTATGCAGAGGCAGCATCTCGCGGTCTTGCGGCTGCGCGTGACGGTGCTCAAGTGGGCCTTGAGAGGCTTGAGTTGGGAGATAGGGAATCTGTATAGCGAATTTGGAGCAGAGGAAGAAGGAGAGGTCCAGGAGAATGATGCGTGGCCGGAGGGAAAGCTCTTGAAGCCATCATTAGTGACGTGGATATCCGGGTTCGTGCAGATGCCCGCGCTGACGAGAACCCACTCAAAGCTCAAATTTGTTGCACAATCTCCTACGGTGTATTGCGGTATCTTGTTCATATCCGGCATACAGCGAGCAATGCAACTCGGTCTAGGTTTGCCGAAAAGGAGCTTCAGTCCCTGCGTAACGACAAATGCTGTCGCTAACGAGAGCGCCAAACCCGCCCATCCCTTCTCCAATTCCCAGAATTCGCGCATCCTAGCTTGGAGCGACAGAGGTCGCGCGCGCCTCGAGGGCCAGGCACTGCGATTGCCACAACGAGGAAGATGATGGCTGCCGATGCGCCGAAGGCAACGCCGACGAGGACGCCTGTGGAGACCGTCTCCTGGACGATTGGGTAAGAGATCGAAAGATCCACGAGGGAGAATGGTCGTCTGTAAGGTTCGACCCAGTTGATCCCGCCACCAATTGCCAATATAATCCTGGGAAGGTGTCAGTCTTAGCCACCTGAGGCGGAGGAACCAGTGTCTTTGGAAGCGTACGTTATGACAAGCCAGTCAACCATGTATGAAGTGATCAGCCGCTTGGACATCATCTCGCCGGCTCGTAGAGACTCAAAGAAAGAGGAAAGTCTTGCTATGGAGAGCAGATAGTCTCGTGTGAGTGGAATGTAGATTTACCAGTAAGGGGTAGTGAGCAAGAAAACAAAGAGTGCACACCTGATGAAAGGTGCATAAAAACAGCGTCAAGCAACTGTAGTACTTTCCTTGACATACCTACGCGTCCAGTATATCACTGCCACGAAATTGATGGTGCTGCGCGCCATTTCATTACGTGTCATGCCGATGCGACGTCGTAGCGTGGAATTCATTGGCGTGCAAGAAAAGAGTATTTTGTGGATGACGCACGCTGGGAGGCGTGGGATGCCAAGTGCATAACTTTGGTTGTCGTTCCACCATCTGGGAGCGCCAAGTACTTTAGAGAGCTGACAAAACATGCTTGGCTGCGGCCAACATGCGGCTTAGGAATCTTGTGCGTCGCCACTATTTCATTCACGATTCGGACGTTTTGTCCATCACGCGATCGCGCAGGGCTGTGCAGCAATTCATGCGGTGCTGTTGGTAGTAGATATGTATCATGCGGTGTCTTTGCTGTACTTGATGCAGAGGGAGTAACTGTGAAATCGTTCTGGACAAGCCAGTGTTTGTCGCACGCCGCCGCTAGTTGCTTGCCACAACGGCTGTTTCTTTGGGACACTATATTCAGTCTAGAAGCACGAAATGCCCACCATAGCTCACTCGTCGTCCTGGAATAAGACTCTGAAAGATGGCCATGCATCACCGCAGACCTTGAAGCGGTCTGATAGACTCAACAGGGTCTTCATCTACTCATCCGTCAAGCTCCAGCCACCAAGCTGAAATTTGGCCTCAATACGGCCTGCAGTCACGCTCCTGGGAACGATCGAAGTGCCGTGCTTTAGCACCCACATCAACAAGGTCTGAGTGGTCGTCGTTCCCTTCTCCTCAGCATTCCTGGCCAGAGTCTTGTGGCTGGCGGGGGGCCTGTTGGTGCTACCAAGGCAAGAGTACGCGGTGGCGTAAATGCCCTTCTCTTGCCAGTAGTCGATGAGCTTGCGACTGTGGTTGTTCGGGTCGCGTTCGACCTGGTTGCTGTGATGCTGTCAGTGCTGCGATCTTGCTGACTCCAGTGCAAACATTTAGAGGGCTTACACAGCATGCACAGTCTTGATATTTTCACGCCCAAGCAGCTTCTCCAAATTCTTGGTCGCAAAATGGCTCACACCGATATTTTCCACATGTAGTCGATTTTCTCCACGACTATCACATTCCACAGTGCCATCATCTTGGGGCATCAAGATCAACTTGGGCGCGATTCGGTTATCGCTCAAAGTAAGAACAGTCAGGCCAACAGGATGTTCGACGGTTCTTGCTAAATACAAAGTCCTCTAGTCTGCGATCGAGAACTATTCAACGCGATCATGGATCCTGATAGCATTCACCGGGCAATTTCGCAGAATGGCTTCCAACCTCGTTGCCGCAGGTGCCCGGGCCTGGCAGCTCAGCAGATCACTTTTCCGAGCAATGAGAATGGCATTGGAGGACGGCCCTACTATATATGCATACTCTGCTATATGTTCATCTGCTTTGGTGCACTCGGCTCGCGGCCGGGACGTTAGTTTGCGCGCCGAGTAGCACAGGGTCTGACTGTGCTTTGTCATCTTCAGCGTCGCGAGTGATGCTTCCCCCTTGTTCGGGCGATAATGGTTTGAGCTTCGGAAGCCCAGCGGTGGGCGCTAGGTCCGGGTATGTTGTGGCAGCATATTCCGTGGGGGGCGATGCGAACATCTGTAGATTCATACCTGTCATATCCCACGGGGCTATTGCTCCCGTCCCATATCGAGCAAGTCCAAAACTGATTTGTCTACTGACTATTTCCCTATCTTAAGGCCGAGCATCATGTAGAGCCTTGATGAACTCCTCCGGGATAATGCGGTCCTTTCGGTGCAGCGCGAACATCGCGTTGTCGTCTCGCAGATTAGCATTGGTACACAGTTTAGCTCAGAACATCGAACTGCTTTCTCACATGTGGATGACTTCTTCTCGAGAGGAGAGCATTTCTATGATGATGCGATGAGTATGTGGCAGGTGAAAATGGCAAAGTATTTTTGACCAGTCTGCAGGCACTGATCATATCGGCATCGAGTAAGTGAGTCTCCACAACGTCTGCACGGTGGTATCACTTTCATGCTGAAGAGCAGGGCTATGTGGCAAAGACAAGTTGACTTTAACACTACTCATCATTACACTACAAATGAACAAGGATCTGTCGTTCGACGTTGCCGCCCCTAATTATGCCAACAAGGTCGCGGAAAACGGTACGGCTGCGGCTTGGCCGCGAGGAACATTTAGAAGTAGGTCTTGAAAATCCTTGCCAAGGTTGCCGAATCGTAGCAGGGTGAACATCAACGCGGAAAAGTCTTCGTCAGTGATGGCACCGACACTATCGATGAGTGAGCTCGGACCTCGCTCAGAGCGCTCAGCTCTCCTTCACAAGGTTACGTGTATATGGCCAGAAAGTTCGAAAATGTTGATCACCTTGTGAATTGTGACAATAGACTGGAAAGCAGATGTGGCCAAATTCAACAGTCTAGAAGCTAGTACTCTATTCAAAGCGAGGGATAAGACTTGTACACAGATAAAAGGCTAACAGATGCGGGCCTAGATTCTCAGCAGGACCATGCATGAGTGATCGGCGCTGGACGCAGAAGGCGAGATCGTCAAATTCATGGCTGTTACACCAGCCTGCAAGACGAATGACAACGTGTTCGAGCGACGCGCTAAGCCTTGAAGAACGGATAATGGTTACTTCATTATCTCTAGGTACTTATTCGACCTCCACATAAAGCTTAAGATCCAGCAAGCCATTCAAAATTGAAGCCAGCTTTGCATTTGGTACACCTGTTTCGAGTACTTGTATCGAGCTGAGTGCAACACGTCAGGCCAAGTCATCATAGGTCACTTACTTGTTTCGACATCGAATCGCACGGAGCAGAGATGCGACCATTCCGTCATTACATAGGGCTGCATCAAAAGACTGATCAGCAGGGTCGAAAGCTTCCAACCTCCTATAGTCTTCTTGTCGGTCATGTAATGGGTTGCGATGTGGTCGATGTATCTCTCCGTATTGTGCAGGAAGCAGGGAGCGCAAAAGCCGCAGCCTAATGCGTTTCGGAACAAGACGAATTCCGACGTTCTTGCGACGTCCGCAAGTAGATACGAGATACTCGTAGCCGCACATAGTAATTTACGTATGTCTGGTAAGAGAGATGCTTTTGCAATAGCTTGATCGAAGGTGTTTAAAATGTTGGCTCTCGTAACCGTTGCCTAGATGCAGACGAATCTTGTCCATACAAGCGAACAGTAGAAAGAATATATATTATATCTCTCAAGGAAGGGGACACATAGAAGCTTATACTTTACGTGACGTGACCGCCTCAATTTTCTCGTTCTTCTAAGCTTACCATTATGTCCACCGAGAGTCATACTCGCGAGGATTGCGACTGTATATATCTCTAATTACGTATCAAACACCGCACTGGTCCTGAAACGGGGACTCCGTATCACGCGACTTGCAAGGGTAATGCCGGAGTGAAGCATCTGGAAGGTCATGTTAGGTTTGTTGATAGATGACTATCTTGAAGCGAAAGAGCGGGCATCGATGTCTGAGACTAAGCCGGATTTCGACCCTTGATTTGAAGGACATTTCCCATATAGGCATCAGAACACGGAGCTCGACGCGAAGGGAATATTGGCAATGCTTCGGCGTCGGGTACGTTTTTCTAGACAACAAGGAGGGCGGGGGATATTGATCTAGAACATCAAGATATATGAGCAATGTCGACATGCTATAGGCTAATGAATCTCTGCAAGAACCACTACCTCTACGGCTGTACCAGTCCTTGACATCTCTACTTAGGGAGGAAAGTTTTCAACTCCGTCCGGTGCCTCCCAATCATCAGAAAACACAATGGTCTCAAAACAAGTATTAAGCGCACTAGTCGTGTCAAAGAATTGGAAGACACAGACTCCTTTCCTTCCCTTCCACACACCGCTCTGCGCTAACGGAAACCCTCGACTCTCAAACTCCTTTCTCCGCTCCGCAGCCTCCGTATACACACTCTCGCCAAGAAGAGGTCTCTGCTTATCCTTCGTGGCGGAGTCGATCTCCTTGCAGTCGAATGCAACATGTTGGATTCCTCCAGTTTGACCCGTTCGATCGAGGAAGTCCTGCATCACTGTCTGGCCCGAAACAGGCTGCATGACTTCCCACACTATGCCGTTCATATCCGCGAATGCCACGTCAATTTCGAATACTGCTGGCTTGCCATATATTTCTTGATCCGAAACAGTATCCGGCCGAAAGTGGAAGATCTTGAACGGGCCTATACCGGAGCGGACAAGACCTGTTAACGTGGACGTCAGGTCGGGTGTAACAATGCATATCTCCACCACTCTGCCAAGGAAGGGTCTAGCGAGGGCGGATGCTAGTTCTCTGGACATGGTAGAGTAGTTTGCTTGTGAGATTGAGGTGTGACTCCAGGCTCCTAAGTAGACTGCATAGGCCAAATATGAGTAACAGCATACATGCCCACGGTCGCAGCATGTACGTACTGAGAGTTGCAGCAATGTTTCATACGGCATCCGATCAATGCGTTGATGGGTATGTCTCCGACCTTAATGTTCGACTGGTCGAACATCCTATGAACTCTACTATCTACCCTTGCGTATAAGAGCTTAACTTAGCTTACGTCAACGTTGGGGGCGCGGTCCGTATGAGGGCGCGGTCCGTATGAGGGCGCGGTCCGCTTTTCATCTCAACTTCAAACACATCAACATTAATGCATTATGGCTGCACCACATCGCGTTCAATCGTCCTCAAAGGAAGGCAGCGTTTTACTAGCATTACACGCTCTCCAATCTGGCCAGATAGCCACGGTTTACGCCGCGTCGCGAACGTACAATGTCGCAAAGACCACGCTCCTCCGAAGGATGAAAGGCGCCCCTGCGAGAGAGCATTACATAGTCAAGAATACACGCTTAATTTTGATTGAAGAGGAGGTAATTATTCGGAACATTGAGAGACTTGACGCCCAAGCATTGTCGCCGTCAATTAGCCTAGTCAAAGGTATGGCGGATACAAGATGCAGGGCACGTGGTGCAGATCCAGTTGGCTTAAGCTGGCCTTACCAATTCAGCTCACGTACATCACGACTCAAAACACAGATAGGACGGTCCTATGAATGCCAGAGGAAGCACTGCGAAGCTCCAGTCATAGTTAAGGCTTGGTTCCGGTTTATTGATAAAACAATCAAGAAGTATGGTATCCTACCAGACGACACGTACAACTTCGACGAATGTGGCTTCCAAATGGGCGATATCGCTGCTTCAAAGGTTGTTACTTCGATAGATCGACAGGACCGGCCAAAGCAGATCGAGCCCACAAATACTGAGTGGGTAATGCTTATCGCAAGTGGAAGCGCAACAGGCTATATGATTCCACCTTTTTTGGTCCTAAAAGGCAAGGAATTCAACCTGACGTGGTTTGACGGCCTTCCGGCAACCTGGACTTTCTCGGTAAGCGACAACGGCTGGACTACAGATAAGATTGGCATGCAGTGGATTGCTGCACTTCGAAAACAATACCTCAACGCGGACAATTGGAAGCAAACGACTCCTAATCCTCGATAACCATGGCAGCCATACAACAGACGAATTCCGCACCTTCTGCAACGATCACAACATCATCCTACTCTAGATGCCACCACATTCGTCACATAAACTGCAGCCTATAGACGCTGGCTGCTTTGCTCTCCAGAAGGTCGCCTTTTCAAAGCAGAACCAGGCCTTAATCCAAAGACAGATCTACCACGTTACAAAAGACGATTTTATTACTTCAATCCGTACCGCAACCAACGTAACCTCTACTGTAAGCAACATCAAAGCTGGGTTTCGAGGATCTGGCCTAGAACCCTTTGATCCTGAGGCCGTATTGTCACGTCTTGATCCACTTCCTCAGCAAGCAAACGATACTCCGCCTGGTTCATAAGGATGATGGCAACCGCGTACACTATGTAACACAACAGAAGTAGGCCGTCAGGCTACTCTTATTCAACAACGCATGAGAAGACACCAAAGTAGCTCACCGGCTCCAATTGTTGACGTGCTTACGTAGCTGTCTAAAGGCGCGCAAAGAATGGCTTCTGAGGCTGCACTTCTACAGACACAGGTCCTGCAACTACAACAGGCTAAGAATCTACTACAGGTTCGGAAGACTCGGAAACGCAAGACCTCGTACGCAGATCACGCCCTTTCGGTATCTGAGGTTCAGTCAATCGTGATCGCGCAGCAAGGCCTCACCGCTGTGGTAGAGGCAGCAGGAACGCCAAGTCAGGCGCGGCGGATAGTGACGTGTAGCAGATGTGGAACGCAAGGTCATACTGTAAGAACGTATTAGGCCATAGTATAGGATATCATCTATCATATGCTTTAATCTAGTGTCGATTGGTTTCGTTATCGTCAAGCTAATTATATCTAAAGATTGAAGTTGAGATGAAAGCGGACCGCGCCCTCATACGGACCGCGCCCCCAACGTCGACGTTAGCTCCCTTGTCGAAGAAGTCAAAGGCATTCTAGAATGTAAACACTAGGTAGAAGGCTCTAAGAGGCGCGACATTCTCCCATTCGATTGCGATAGACAGGAGCCCGTTCAAAAGGTGTAGCGCACTACTCAGAATTGGCAGAAACGTTCGCTAGATCCGCTTGCATTGTTGTCGACTAATCAGTTCACGACCGATCACTCGATACTTTCGCATAAAGAGGTCTCAATGCCTGCTCGATGTCCTGGTACTGGGTATAGCAACACTACATGAGAGCTGAAGGGAGGGTCCGCAAGACATCTGCTAGCAGAAGTGGAGGCGTGCTGTTGTCTCAGCGACGGAGATCTTGCTGAATCAGCGAAGACATCAAGCCGGTTCGGTCGCAGGAATTATCGACGAACTAAGCGATACACGTGGATTATTATCCCACTGCACAGTACATTGTTATGCAGGATGGTCTCAGTATGTCCGGCGATTGAACCCTTCCACTATCTCCAATCCTAGCATCACATCACTAATACACGATCTTTCGGACGACAGACGCCGTTCCGTTCACGTTCTCTTTCACTTATTGTATCAAGAGTTGATATCGCGCACAATCACCATGAAAGAGTGGCGATGGACCTTGCTCGCCGTGACACAGAATACATTGCTCCATCCGAATTTCGAACAATCGACTGACCCGGACCGCATCCGGTTCTCGACGCTCACTACGGTACACAGGGACTCTACGTGGCGACTGGATAATTAGCTTATAGGTCGATCACACTGTATAGCCTGTCATAAACTTCTCGTTCGGCAGCATGGACCACAAGCATAGACCGTACGCGTAGGCGCACCCAGCACATCCATGGCCCCTCCACTGAGTACGGAAGACGCCATGCCCACTCGAGGTCCTCAACACAATAAAATCTATGCGACCACATGCTGGCACGGTCGCCTTCCTCCCGATAACAAGAAGCTGCTGAACGTCGTTGATCCAGACAAAGGCGTGCTTGAGCAATCCGAGTCTCCCAACTCTAAGTATGGCTCTGACGACGGCGAACGAGCCTACAGAGATATCGAGATTACGGAGCTTGCCCGGATGTTGACAGGTCGGTCGAATTTGTCTCAAGTACCCTCGAACCCCTTCGAAGTCTAGCAAGGTTCAGCGCTGGACCCACACTCGCCCAATTTCAGCGCCCGTCAATGGTAAAAATCTATGTTTAAGCTTAGTCGAGCCGACGGGAAGGACGCCAGTCGATCAGCTGGTGTGGCATTCGAAGGCCTAAATGTTCATGGCTACGTTTCAGCGACTGGCTACCAGAAGAATGTCGCCAATGTCAGGCTCGAAATTGCAGGGTGATTAGGCGGATCTTTGGGCTGCAGAAGTAGCGAAGGATCGACATTCTGAAAGACTTTGAAGGTCAGGTGGAAAGTGGCGAGATGCTCGTGCTGTTAGGAGCCCCCGGATCTGGATGATTGGCATTTCTCAAGACATTGACAGGCGAGACGCATGGCTTTGTGGTAGATGACGGCTCGCAGCTTAACTATCAGGGCATTCCAACGCGTCATATGCACAAGTATTCTTGAGGAGACACCATTTGCACTGCAGAAGTCGATATTCATTTCCCTATGTTGACAGTAGGCGACAATCTAACCTTTGCTGCAAGGGCACGAGCACCTCAGACGATGCCGGGAGGCGATAGTCGGAAGCTCTTACCCAGCATCTCCGCGATGTCGTGATGGCCACCTCCGGAATCTCGCACATTATCGATACTGTCCTGGGTAATGGTTATGTCTGTGGTGTTTCTAGAGGCGAAAGGAAGCGAGTGACCATCGCCGAAGCATTGCTTTCTGTGAGCTCGCTCCAGCCGTGGGACAACTCCACCTGAGGGCTAATTTCTGCAGACGCGGTCGAGTTCTGCAAGAAAGTCCGGCTCACGACGGAACTCAATGGATGTGCCGCTTGCGTTGCCACCTAGCAGGCGCCACAAGCAGCATACGACACCTTTGACAAAGCCGTCATGCTGTACGAGGGCCGGCAGGTCTTCTTTGGGCGCACGAACGAGGCGCGAGCGTACCTTGTGAGAAAAGGGTTTGTGTGTCCCAACAGGCAGACTGACGCCGACTTCCTCACCAGCATGACCTCCGCTCAAGAACGAGTCGTCGAGAAGGGCTGGGAAGATTGAGTGCCTCGCGCATCCAATGGATTTGCCACAGCGTGGAAACAGAGCCGGGAGCGCCAGCGGCTGGTGCCAGATGTCGAGGCGTAGAATGCCAAGTATCCCTTTGATGGAGAAGCCTACAGCAAATTTGCGGACACTCGTAGTGCTGAGCAAGCAAAGCTACAACTATTCAAGTCGCCGTATACACTCTCCTACCCATAGCATTTAAGCTCTGTGTCTGTGGCGTGGTTTCCGTCGACTGGCAGGAGATCCGAGTTCAACATTCACCCAAGTTGGATGGAAAACTTCGCAATGGCATTGATCTTGGGCTAGGTCTTCTACAACCTGGACAATTCTACCGAGTGATTTTTCAGACGCGGTGCGGTCATCTTCTTCGCCTTCCTGCTCGACGCCTTAAGAAGGGCGTTCGAGATCTTGACGCTGTATGCGCAAAGGGGCATCGTTGAGAAGCACCGGCAGTATACACTACATCGCCCACCTGCCAAGGCTTGGGCTTCTATGCTCATGGACATGCCATGCAAAGTCGCGAACGCCTTTTTGTTCAATTCTACCATCTATGTCATGGCAAATCTGCGACGTGAGGCTGGTCCATACTTTTTCTTCGTGCTCGTGTCCTTCATCACCACGCTGGCCATGTCGATGTTATTCAGGTGTATCGGCTCGCTGTCTACGTCGCTGGCACAAGCTATGGCCCCTACTGCCATCATCATGCTCGCTATTGTTTATCTTCACGGGTTGCGCGATTCCGGTCAATTACATGCTCGGCTTGGTCTCGCTGGACAAGTTATATCGATCCCGTCTCGTACGGCTTCGAATCCTTGATGGTCAACGAATACAGCAACCGCGAGTTCCGCTGCTCTTCTCTAGTTGCACCGTATGAATCTCTGGACACGCGATCACAGGTCTGCGCCGCTGTTGGCTCGGTACCTGGGCAAGACTTCGATTCAGGCGATGCGTATATCAACTCGGCGTTCTCCCACTACCACTCGCACAAGTGGCGGAATCCTGGCATCATTCTCGGAATCATGTCCATCCTCCTCGGCGTCTACATTCCCGCCACCGAATTCATCACCGCAAAGAAGTCTAAGGGTGAAGTGCTTGTCTTCCGTCGGGGTCACACTCCAGCGTCGTTTTCGGAGAAGACCAGCGACGTGGGGTCTGCAGATACTGGGAACAACGGTGCAGCTCTCGAGAAACAGCGGAGTCATGTGGGAGCCTCAGACCTCACCCTTAGGCAGACTGCATTCTTCAGCTTACGGGACGTGGTGTATGACATCAACATCAAGAAGGAGGAGCGCCGCATGCTCGATCATGTCGATGGCTGAATCAAACCTGGCACATTGACGGCGCTCATCGGTGTCTCGTTTGCAGGCAGAGCAACGCTCCTAGACGCGTTAGGCGCTCGTGTGTCCATAGGAGTCATCGACGGAGAGATATTGGTCGATGGCCGTCAGCGGGACTCATCATTCCAACGGAAGACAGGCCATGTGCAGCAGGAGGATCTGCATCACTCAACTACCACCATCCGCGAAGCTTTAAACTTTAGCACGCTTCTGAGGCAGCCAGCGAGTGTGTCCCGCCATAACAAGCTAGCCTACATTGATGAAGTGATCAAGCTGCTCGATATGGAGGAGTATGCTGACGCTGTAGTCGGTGTTCCCAGTGCGGGACTCGATGTTGAGCAGAGGAAGCGGCTCACTAACGGAGTAGAGCTTGCTGCCAAACCGGAACTGCTTCTGTTCCTCGATGAACCAACCAGTGGCCACGACTCCGGCACTTTGTGGGCCATCTACGATTTGATGCAAAAGCTCAAGAATTCGGGTCAGGCCATTTTGTGCACCATTCATCAACCCTCTGCTATGCTCTTCCAACGCTTCGACCGTCTGCATTTTCCAGCCAAGGGAGGCAAGACTGTCTACTTCGGCGAAGTCCGCGACGACGCCTAAGTCCTAACGCAGTACTTCGAGAGGAATGGCGCGCATCCATGGCCCAAGGACGCTAATCCTGCAGAATGGATGCTGGAGGTACCACCCGAGCGACCTTCGTGGACCTCGGTGGCCCCGAAGCTCGCTTGAAAGGTGCGTCCACTCGTCGCTGAACTTCAGCCATCTACTCTCATGTGGTCTCCTCCACACTTTGCGATCTCGAAGGTCTTCACTAGCGTTCCGTCCGAGTCGTAGCAACAAGCTAATACCGAAGTTGCATTCGGAGATGAGAGAGCGTAAGAGATCAAAGAATTGCTCGCCTTCGTCGCAAGAACCTGCTCAATGCGGCTCTGGCGGCCCTGCGCTGGACCCAGCAGCCGGCACTTCCCGCTCATCTGCCGGACAGTCCTTTCGGCGAACTGTGAACGCTACTCACGCCTTGCTTTGGTTCGTTGCTCATTGTGATATATGTGCTTATGTGCATATCACGACGACCTTAAGTCTCGAACATGCCGTCGTTAGGGACACCATCCCTCGGCCTATTGACCTTTCACTTCGTGTTCCTGGAGCTAGCTTCCTACAGCTATGCAACTTCCGATGTCAAGTCGTTGCGTTAGTGTTCGGCGGCACCAACACAGACGAACTTGTCGTTGTAGCCATGACTCTTCCATGAGGGGCCTCAGCCGTCGCTGCGAGTGTCACTGGACACCAAAGACGGTATGCTATGCAGATAGAGGTTTGAGCGAGGTGTGACTGTGTCTGGAACGAAGCGCGTGAGCAGCGGCTTCAGCGCCGGTACGGCGGCGCAAAGAATTGCGACATTGAGTTCGACGCTCGTCCAGATAGACGGGTCGCGCGAAGCCCAGGTCCGGTCTACCGCGTTGATCACCATGCTAACAAGCACTGCGCGCACAATGGCGGCAATCACTACAACCCAGCCAAGCGTGATAGTGGCTAGCAGGACCACCTTCTGGCGCGTAGGCAGCTTGATGCGCCATACGCGGGGTGCAGCAAAGGCGATAAGCCAGATATCGGAGACGAGGTTGCAGACGAAGTGAGCCCAGAAGCCCGGCTCAAGAGAGTAGCAGTAGCCTGCGACTTCCGAGTGCCAAGTCTTCCGTATAGGCACACAGCTGAAGACGAGCTGCACGGTAAGCGCGATGGTGTAGACGAAAACGAACGCGATGAGGGCATAGACTTCGCGACAGGCGGATTTGCTGATACCTAAGGCGTGTAGGTACAGGACACTAATAGCAAGCTTTGTGAAGCCAAGGCTAAATTGATAAGTGATGTAGGTCGCGAAAGTGAGCTTGCGAAATGTTGGGATGAGTGCGAGCGGCACTTCTTGCTGGTGTGTTGCTAAGCCATACTTTGTTGCCAGGACGGCCAGGATGCAATTCACCAGAGCACACAACCAACCCAATGTCAGGAGATAGTCATCGACGCCTATTTTGCGGAGGACGGCCGCTCGAGCGTAGATACGTCCAGCCAAGACGATGGTAGCAAGGCCGAAAGGTACAAGATTGCCCGCTAGAACATCTCGAATGCGAGTCTAGACATAGCGTCAGCACCAGACGTAATCCCGCATTGCCTGCGTAACGAGCATACCACAACTGGCATAGTATTAAGAGGCCCTTGAAGTTGCAAGCTGCGGCAATTGATCATCGAGAAACTAGCAGCCTCCAACACAACGCAACGAAATCAGACCGGTTGGATGTCCACCTTTGAGAAGTGCGCGCATAAGGTATGAGTACTAACCTAGCACTGCGACGATCAGCTGATCGACATAGGCGAGAACTATGGCCAAACAAAGTCATGTACAACGTCATTGGCGCTCTCGCAGTCAGCCCACTTAAACGATAATAGCTGGTAGTAAAGGCATGTCCCTGCAGCTGGAGCCTAGGGCCGCGGCCCTCGTGATGCACAAGCCTGGACTTCTGCACGCGGTCGGATTGGGACGCGAGTATCGGGATATCTTACACCACTGGTAAAAATAGTACGAATCGTCTTCAATGCTCGACCTGACCTTTCCTTATTTAGCAGCATGAAGATGCATCTTCACTTTCGCGCTCTGGAAGTGGAAAGCAGTGTACCTTGCAGCTCTAAAATCCTTGTGGAACAGATCATCTTGTGAAGCATCGTAATGATGTCTATTCGCGGTTGTGCCAACCATGGTACAGTGGTTTTGTTGACTTTCAGATATCTGTGCGAGCGACCTACTCGCTTGGCCTTTTCTAGTCTTGGCGCGCTCGGCTGCAACGTTGCCACGGAAGTCGTGCTAGGGTTCTACCACTCATGCTGTACACTCGGTAAGCTGTCCACGGAAGAGTATCCTTGGCGAATCGTATGCTGTGCCCTGAGGTGCGAAGCGGTGCGGACGACAAGATGGTGCTGCTTGTCGAGACTCATGAGGGGCAAGTCTGTGCCAGGTGTCATATGACCGATCCCCCCACGGGACGAAGTGCCAAGCGCACCATGTACACTTGCGCCATTATGCTCATTTCTTCCAAGACTACTTGCTAGACCACCGCCGCAGCTTCCAGACGATGCTACTAGTGCAACTTTTTGTATTAGTCAAACCTAATCAGATCATAGGACATGAGTAACATATGGCCACCGTGAGTGTGAGATTCGCCTAGTTGGGTAGGAACCTACTCTAGATTCGCCACTAAACCTAATACCCTCATCCTCCAAGCGTAACCCTACCACGCATCTCCGACTCGGGCGCTGAGTGGCGTTAGTCTTCGCGCTCTATTTTTATCATGGTGCTATTTAGAAGCTACATTGTGGTCCCGCAAACGCCGGAATTGCTCGCTGCATGTTCCTACACACGACGCCCTGTTCTCGCAGCTTCCTGCTTCACGTTACTTACACAGTGGTTATATGCTTAGCTTCGGGTTCCAGGGTCTCGCAGTCCTTTTACATGCCGAACATAATGGTCGACCATGCATCCCCCTAGCCGTTAGCGTCTAGTCGGTATTACTGGATCATAACTCACAATTTAGCGAGTTTGCGCAGGTGTCCATCTCGGGTTAATTAGTGTACTAAGCTTTGGAAGCGAAAGAGTGAAACTGTTACGCCAGCTGCGCTTACGCATTTTGTCTCGGTTGTCCAGTCTTGTCGGCGTCTAAGTTGCTTCTGACTGCTCGCTACGCATACTTTGCTCAACAAAGAAGGGTAGCGTGCAATGAGAATAACCGAGAGGACGCAGGACTTCCTCATTTCTCCTCTCGTGAGTACGGCGGCACTTGAAGTACGCATAGATATTCTGACACATCTTGGGAGGGCAGCACAGGCACTCGAGCGTGATGATAGTATCTCACATTGAGGTGGAATGAACTCTGATCCAGTGCGATCGCAGTCTGGTAGTATTGTAATGCAAAATGCCTTGGCTCGGTCTAATCAATATTTAGGGCAATCATTGCGACCAAGGCCTTGAATCTCCAATTTGATCCGCTTTGGCTGCGAGTACCTCCAGTGCCGCTTGCCGCTCGTTGATCTGCCAGGCTGACGAAAGAAGGAAAGGCTCGGAGTAGATATGGACCGTAGCGATTGACCAAAAGCTTCTCGGTAATGTACTGCAAGCTTCCCAGGCCGTAGCAGTCCCACATAAGCTTGCTGCACTGTATCAGCTCCGTGCATCGGGCCAGCTTCCTGCATCGTATCAGCTCTTACATTGCACGGGCGCACCCGCATTTGCCATGGGCCTCACCAGCCTCATGAAAGCTGTGACGCTTTTGCCGCCACATTCACCATCCCATGCAATCTTCGCCAATCTCGTCAATGAACTGCTGGCTGGATGCACCGGATATTTGTGTACAGCCTTTGCTTGAGCCGTAGCACATTATACCATCTCTATCGCACTGACAAACGAGATCAATCAGGGTTGTAGGCATCGCTCATGGATGTCGCACATCACACTAAGGCGGCGTTTCACAGCCATTGGTCGCCCGTTCTTGTCGCCGATCTTTAGTCGCAACCCTCTCATGGTCCATCTCACCTGGTATCAACTTCATATGTCGAGAGGAAAGGAGACGCTATAGGTGTCTGCCAGATTGAATAACAAGCTATACAATATAGATGCCATACTGCGCGAATGTAGTTCGTCTCTACGTATAGCGACGAACATGTGACAAGTACCAGTTACTGTTTCATATTTTGGCTTCGTACACGTTGATGTGTGGTACTCTACTCAATTTTAGCCGCAAGCAAGCTTCCATTGCGCATGTGTATGGACCTGTCTCGACTAGTGACGAAGGGTGCACGTGATATGAATCAAGAGCTAGGTGACTAGAGGGATCCGATCACTGTTGTGCTGGTGTGAGAAGGTAGACTTTGGAGCCATGTATGTCGAGCAAAGGATATTCAAGCAGTCACTATGAACAATAAGTTGAGTACGAAATAGTGCAAGGCTTCCTCGTCGACTGAACAACCATGAGACTAGTCAGGCAGCAGATACGAGCAAAGATGGGATTCGATAAATACGTAGCACTGTGTCTTCGTAGGTCAGAAATTACTCACTCTCATCCCAAGATGCATCATGAGTACTAACGCTCGCGCCTGACACCTTGAACAACAGTAGTCGCCATCTGAGGATCTCTCTCATCGGTGTCTCGACGGTCTGCTGGGGATATTGGTCGCAGCAGCTTTTCACAAGTTGCAGCGTCTTTCCGTAACCACCTTGTTCTCCAAGGACACTGTCGATAAGACCAAGCATTGGACGATCCATATCATAGCCGAGAGACTGCTGTTGAAGTTGCCGGCCTCTATCCAGCTTCTCGTTGATGGTTAAAAATTTTCGTTTAGCTCGTTATCCTCGCTATTATTATCGTCGTCGCTGCTACGAGCACCATCCTCATCGGTCTGCTCATCTGCGCGTCTTTGTCGTGCAATCTGTTGAATGTCTTGCCATACTGCTAGCTGCTCGTCCATTGCCTTGATTATGTCCTCCGGTCTTTCTGTATCGCTATCGTCCTCTGCCACTATACTGAAATGGTACTCATCATTAGCGATAACTCTGCTGAAGTACGAAACGAATCGAAGCGCTATTCCGAAATATGCCATGATACTCTTCGGTTCTTTGTGTCCATCGAATGGTCTGGTCTTGCCCGTCAGGTCGAATTGTGAAGGCTGGAAGCGGCTGAGGACGACTCGGCATTGGTGAGTCAGCATGAAATCGAGTCCGTCAAAGCATAGCTTGTGAGCGTCTCGTAAAAGTGATTCCATCGCGTCGAGGACTATACCAAGATCGGTCTCGTCCCATAGTGGAGGGACTGCGATCGCTGTTCGAATTTCGTCCTTGCTGAGACCAGATATGTGGTCGGCAATACCCGTCTCTCTCAACCAAGGGACCGCGGCGGATACATGGTCATTGAAACCGTGTACCCGGTCAGCGTCATCAGCAGCGTCACGCTCTGCATCTCGGATATAGTTCTCTTGGGCTTGGAAAGGGACATCTGCCTTTCAGATTTTGCTGCTATGTTCTTGCGAGCCACTTCGTAATACCGCTGCCACTTGCCGACCTTGAAAAATCGCTGACAAGCACAATTCGATCTCCATGGTCTGTCAGCTGGCCCAGTCTTCGCCGCGCGTACGCCGGACCGCGCTTTTGCTGATTAGCCCATCCGTGCACTCGTTTGCAATGCTCCTGGATGCCGTATTTGGTCCGGCATATGTACGGGCAGTCTTGGCCTTGATCATCCCGGAGGAGGCATCTCAAGCCATCGAGAACACAGGTAGATGCTCCACAGGAGGTTGTCCGACGCCTGGGTATATCACGTCCGATTCGAATCGTGCAATATTGGGAGCCGTCTCTACCTCGCTTGCTATCAGACGGCATTGCTGCGGTGCAAGTGAGCCATGGTGACTCCTCGAATGTTCTTCCACCTGGCAAGGCACTACCGTGTATTGGCACTTAATGCAGATCAGCACACGATAAGTCGCGACCATCTCGAAGATATTCCTGAAATCGTTTATTGCATTAGCGAGCGGACCTGGGTACGGTGACACCTGCAGCCAGCCATTAGTCTATGTAAGGCCGTGACCAGTCATCTGCCTATTGAAAAAGAACACGGTTGAACTCGATGAGAGGAAGCTCAACCTACAATCTGATTGAGGTAACAGAGATACTTCTCATAAGCACTAAAACCAGCGTTCAAGTATTGTAGATTACTCGCAGACCCACTCTCTTACGAACAGCAAAGTTCCAAGATCACGTGTGACTATTAGGGAGTTATAGGTGCGATATTGAACAGATCGATGTATGACTAGCCAATTACCAGTCAAGCTGACGTCGTCAGGACTCGTGCGAGAGGTGTCCTCTGCGAGTGGTCTTTTCCTCGTGCTTAATGAAGTCGTGAAGCCCAGAAAGTTGTGCCATTCGCGACTCACTGCGCGAAACTCCGATCGTCGCGCCTCAACATATCCTGGTGCTTCTTCCAGCCCTCTGGCATACGACCTACCGGCGGTCTACGGTGTATGTGTAGACTGGTTGTCGCGAGCACTCAAATCTGTGTCGTGATCGCGCTTGAAGCCGCCTCCTTTGAGATGTCGACGGGAAAGAGCTACTGCCAAATGACGATAGATCTGTAATCCAATCGAGCGCCTAGGGAAGATGTAGTCTTCCTTTTCAAGACGCTACTCAGCCGTTGGCTGCTCCAGCTTTCCTTCTCCCGGGGCTACAGAAATGGGTTGTTTGTACTTCGCGCGTGAGGAACCAGAAGTTGAAGTTCTTGCTCGAACGGGTGGATAAGCCAGAGATAGTAGATAAGCATTTCACCAACTTCTTTCGGGAGATATCGATGTATTATTTTTGTTGAACCGGTACACACATAACCCTTGTGATAGGAAGTCACAATTGCGACAAGTCCGTCTTCGATGAATATGTTTCTATGGAATGTCGTATTCGATGTCGGATACTGGTGATCTCGGTTCCACGAGCTGGCTGTCCAGCCGTCATGTGCACAAGCAGAAGAAGGCTTTCAAGGAATGCTTCAATATGCTGTCTGTACTGTCGAAATGCTGAGGGTTTCCAACGAATATTCCGGGTAATTTTGATGACGTCCAGAAACTCACTTCGTAGCTATTCGTGATCCAATACACGATGGAGCAGCCACGACGTCCTGACTGTGAATATGTCACGGTTGCGTTCATCTTGTAGAAAAATTCCAGCCGCTGGCAGTGGATGCTAGATTGTCTCGCGCTTTATGAAGGGGTATGCTTCGGACCACAGAGTGGCGCGACTCGTTGCAGTGTATCATGAAGAGCTCCTCGAGCAAGCCTTGGGACTTTTGAACTTGTTGTTTGACAAATTCGCGGAATGAGCCGACCTGGAGTTCAAGATCTTCGTAGTATAGAGTCTGCTCATCCTCTGACCACTGCATGTACCCGAGTGAAGTGGTACTGTCTCGGACCCTCTTCCCAAAAGACCTTGGTTGTACAGCCCAGCTGAATGGGGTGCAGCTTGAGACGGTCATAAAGCGTTCGCGCATTTCGTTCATCGTATCTAAAGGTTCTTCGACTCTTCCTCTCTCGTAGTCTTGCACAGTTTCTGTACTACAAGCATCTGACCAATCTTGATGAGCTGCGACAATAGAGGTGTGTAACTGTTCGCTTCTCGTAAGGTCATGTTGCTTTCGTCACTCCCAAGCACAGCCAGGAATCCCAGAACCACGCTCTCGAAAATGGACCTTCTCAGCTGATGGTCAAGAAGGGAAATGCAAAGGTCTAGACAAGTTTCGTCCATTCGGGAAGAATGACCTGTCGCTCCTGCAGCAATTTCACAAGCGGTGGCATATGCCTCATCAAGAACCGCAGTTTGGCGAGGTGTCAACTGATGGCGAAGTACTATCGAAGGCTTGATAAAACAGCGAATGATAAAGCACAGCAGCCGCTTCCAGAGGCACTTGTATTGTCGATAAATGGCTTTTTGAAGCTTTTCCATCAGTGGACGACTGTACATCGCTTGATGTGGCAGAAAGGTGTTGATTTGTCGTTGTGCGAACGCGTTGATTTTGTCCTCCCTGATAGATGTGTGTGCATCATCAACTAGGCGATCAATAGAATCGGCAATCTCCTGGAGAACCGGCTCGGTGACAGGATCTGGGAGACGCGCTAAAGGCGACTTCAGACAACGTCAAACCAGCCAGATACTGCGACCATCGTGCCCGCTCTGACCAAGGTGACACTTCAGACACGCTAGTAGTCTCTTCTACTGTGCACTTCCGATGCTTGAGATGATGTTCGGCAGCAGCTAAAGAGGATGGTACATGCGACGCAACAAAATCCGTTCCAGAAGATAGTTCCCTGCGCCCACCTGTATTTGGCTCGCGGTCAGATTTCTGAACGCGGAATATGTTAGAACCACGCCCGGCCACAAAAAACCGCTGGTAGCAGGCTGGATGCCAAGGAGGTTGATCCCCATACTGTTCGCGATCTAGCCGTTCCTTGAGCGGTCCATTGGACCGCGGTCTTTGTCCGCCACGTGTTCTGCGATTCACAGCGTGAATTTGGATGTAGTGCTGCATCATCACCTCCACCGGGCCACAAACAAACGGACAGTGGTTGCAGCCGAAGCCCTGATGAAGTCGAAGTTCGGGTACGGGTCCGCTGTCCGGCGGTGGAAAGATCACATTATGCCTGTAAGGATCCACTAGAGGAGCTTCGATGATCAATGGGAGAGTTTCGTTGAGAAACTTGCGGATCAGGTCAACGGAACCCAGCGCATAAGAATTGGACGTGTGTAGTTGGCGAAGATGGGCAAACAGGTGCTTAGGTATTATAGCTTTTCCACATGGTTTGCATATAAGCACGCGGTACGTGGACAAGTAGATCAGTATATCCATGTTAGACAGTGTAAGCCAATATCTTCAATCATTTGTCAAGTCTCGAAGTGTCTCTCACGCGATTATTTACGCGCTGCGCGAACGCGTGTACCGAAAGCGGCGATATACCGAGGCACAAGGGCGTGGCAAAGTCCTGGCGTTCGTGATTGGCTGTTCGAAAAAATCGAGTTGATTCCGATGAAGCATATTTAGCAGGACAAGCACCTTGCCGCTGAGGGTGGATCAGCAATCGAAGCTATTGCTATCGAGAGCTGTCGCGTCACAGAGGTCTCCCTTTCCACCCAAGATGCGCATGTGATTCCGAAAGATGAGAAGCCTTGGTTCGCAAGCAACGAAATAGAACAGTATGGTATGTTGTCAACGCGCGGTGGAAATGCTGTTGCAGACACGCTGCCGAACATCTTACGGCTGAGATCTGATGAACATTGCCTGCCCCATGCTGCATACATCTCTTCGTGCTGGGCGCGAGCGGATTCTACTCGTGTACCGTCCGGACGGAAAATTGAAGACCGAAACTACAGCGACCTGGAATGTCGGTTGTTCACGGAAAGCCAGGGCAGAAATCGTAGCGCCAGTCCGTCGAAACGATCAAGAAGTCAGGCTAACGTTGATGGACTCGAACAATATGAACTATCAGGAGATTGTTCGCTGTCGTCAGCATTTTCTTTGCGAGTAAGATTGGACTGGAAGCGACGGGAGAATTGTTCATCTCAGTAGTTTGCTAATAAGTCTTGGCCCAAACCCTTGTATCTGCGCACGATATGTTGAAGGTTCTTAGTAGCGAAAGGGCGGCAGGGATGTGCTTGTACCGCTCCTGGCGGGTTGCCATGGTGGATTCGGATTGTAGAAGGGACTCATTGATGCCGCAATATTCGTAGTATCATTGTGATTGTGTGTGCGTAAGAGAAGTGGGTGATGTGATTGTCTGGGTTATGGACATATAGGAGCAAGTCACAGTGGTGGCACACTTGTTGATGCTCATCAACGGAAGCACTGAATCGCGGACTTGCGTCGTTCCATCTCTTGCTTACCTAAAATCTCGTGTAGCATACAATAGATACTACATCTCGATGACCTCCAGAGCGCGGCGTTGGGCCACAGCTCTAGTGCACCTTGTGCTTCTGACTGATTAGCTCATCTGAAATGGAAAGCCAACAAATGTGGGAAGATCAAATGTCGCGAGTCCCACCGATTTAAATTTCGAAGGCGTTGATGCGAACTGGCCTAGAGTTGGATCAGGTCGATACCGATCGACAGAGGACCACCCTCGACCCTCTGATACCGCATTCAACAAAACTGCTGCGATCTCTACAGGTCTAGACCGCGCGCGCTTACACTCCAAATCGCCTGCCGCGCCCGTACATGCGTTGCGATAGAGACGCCTCCAACTTGCTCACCTCGTCGTCACAACTGCGTGGTTCTGACAGTATGCGCAGCACTGCAAAAATGACCGACCGATTGGAACCGGAAAGGGTGTGTGGACGATACAGTTCGTTCCACCCCAACAGAGGCAAAACATGGTCTTGACAACGAATGTCGCAACGACAGATAGAAAGAAGCAACTACCCGGCCAAGTACAACTTTCCATCTCGTCAAGAGAACCATGTTCACCCAAACGAGGCTGTCCCTGTCGGAGGCGGCCATACGACCGTCTCCCAGCTTTCACTCTCACAGCTTCGTTTGAGCTCGGGTTCTCGATCGTCTTTTAGGAAAAATCCGTCACATACCTACGCCCGTAGCTGCCTTGTCGTGCTGTTCCACCACACCTCTTCTCCTCGTCGTATCTCGTCCTCTTCTCTCCTCACACTCCCCGTCACGTCCTGGTCATCGTTCCATCATTGCGATTGCTTGTTATAATCGAGGTTGTGTCATCCTACGATGGGGTGTGGACGCGACGGTTGTCGCTATGTGGCGAGTCAAGGTGGTGATCCGCACCGTTGCAATCGAGGCGTACCTGAGAGGCTTGCTCGATCGAAGATTCCTCTTTCCCTCTCAGTTTCACATGGACCAAATAACAAAACCACTGGAAGGCACTGATTCTACTGCAATAAATCCATGATCACTATGTCGAACCGGCGACGGCGCGTCTGGATATGCCCTACTGCGAGGGCAGATGTTCAAGTCGAAAACTTCATGTGCTTGCGACAGAAAAACTTTGGCCAATTGCCGGATCGAAGACTCCATATCCGGTCGCTCTGCTCCCACACGCATCAGTACCATGCTGATTTCGAATTACCACTGGGCCCCGAAAGGACATGGTGGCGATGACGAAATGATGGCGATGACGAAGTGGTGGCGAAGAAGCGAATCATGGCAGGACCGCAGCGTGTAAGGCAGTGGCCTTGAGCTTACCATCCGGCCGACCTCTAATCCATCGCACCTTGACTGCGTTACCAATCGCCGGCACGCTGACAAATACTCGCTCGATCTGACGTGGACGAGACGTGCCTGTCAATTCATTTCGGGATCCTCTATTTACCAGCTACACACTCCAATGTCTGTGTATGCCATCACCTCCTACGACTGCATCCGCTGCCTACTACAGCGGCCTGCACGATTGCTTCGACAGTCCGGTCGTTACTATCGTATACCACACTCCGACGTCAACGCGAGATACTCTGTTATCTTGAACAAGCAAAAGAAATTCGTTATGGGCCCCAGGACAACTCAGCCTTCATGGAAGAAACCATCCTGCGCACCAAACTCAGCCTGAAGGTAGTCAGCGAGCTCGGCCTCGCTGCCATTATGCGGTTCCATGCCGCCACGCGCATCCTGACCACCTATCGTTCCATAAAACGCAAAACCCGAAGGCTCAGCGAAGGAGGGAAGCTGTGCTACCGATAACACCTCCTGCCTGGATCGCGCAGAGCCTGGATCGCGCAGAGCCGCTCTTGCGATCGTAGCTGTTCTTGCAATCTGAACTATGACCGAATGCGCCGTACCCCATAGGCGAGCCAATACCGTCAAATCCCATCATGACCTTCTGCGCCTGGTTGACGTTGTACTTTGCATTGCGGCAATTGCAACCCTGGTGATGGAGTGCCTGTGTGCGCAAGTCGGTAAGCTCGCAACGCAATCCTGGACCTGCTTATTGAGAGCAGAGTTCATGGCACTCAAGTTGCGATGCCTATCTTCAATCCCTTCAATGTGGTCCTTTTTCTTTGCTCGGCATTTTGCAGCCGCCAGTCGATTCTTTTCTCGATACTTCCCCTTCCTGTCGTCACCTTCATCACCATCGTCGTTCGCGCCAGAGATCCTAGTGCGTTGACTACCTTTTCGCTGCTTTTTCGACATCGAATGTCGTTGTATCGCTGCATTTCGAGCTCGCTCGGACTTGTCGTTACGACCGCGCTCTTCGGAGAAGATCCGTGCAGCCATCTGCATCTTCGAATCCGACGCGGCCTCACTGGACGCATCATCGGGAGGTGTGACTTGGCCGTATTTTACAATCGCAGACACGGATTGCACCGACATACCCTGGCGCACATCGTCCCTCTGCTGGAACGTACCCAGAGTGAACGCTGGAGTGGCTCCACCACCATCTGGCCCTGCGCTAGCAGCGTCGGCAGCCTGCCTTGATTGTAACAACTGCTGCTGATACTGACCAAATCCACCAGCGTTATTCTGGAACGAGAAGCGGTTCATCTGGAATTCACTTCACGAAACTGTCAGCCAATCCACTCGCGAATAAGAAACGAGCCTCACGAACCCGGTTCCCTTTTCGTTACCGCCGAACGCTGGCTGCATTGCAGCAAACTCTTCGTTCATCCTCGCATCCTCCATTCGCATTTCGCCGCCGTGGAAGTCCGGCTGAGGATAATAAGCTCCATCGTCGTACGACTGGTGCGGGAAAGCAATTTCGCCATGACGTGCGGATAGCGAGTCCTGCGGGGTCATAGTATTGCGACTCTAGGCAGTGAATGATGTTGCAGTGAGAGATTGATGCTTGGAGAGTTGGGTAGCGAATCGCACGGCAGAGTGTTGTTGGCGCAGGGTTCTGATGGGCGGGGCGGCACATGTGGGTGGTGCAAGTGACCTAAAAGCCTCGGTTTGGCGTGTCGTGCCTGATTTTCATGTGGCATGTTCGACACAACAACGAAGAGTGTGTGAGGTGTAGTGCGGAACTTCAGAGGATGTGGCGAAGCAATTCAATTTATCGGAGCTATGGCCAGCACTGCCGTCAGGGTGCAGATGTGCTCAGATTTGCGACTGTTATGAATGGGCAATGTATGATGTCTTTTCTGCTTGGTAGAAAATTGTAAGATAAGCGAATGTAAGTCAATGGTTCGACATGCGCGCATAATAGAGTCCTACTCCGCTTCCGTCCAGAAACATCAAAATCCCATCAGACATCATCCAATTCTCCCGTCTCGCAGCTGACCGCATGGGGTCATCTTGCGGCAGACCACGCGGGGTCATCTCGGGAGGCCACGGCAATCTAACCCCCATTCCCCTCGATTTCAAATGCCATGCAGGTCAGGTCGACGAATCGGAACACTACCTTTTAAGCCTTGCTTGCCCCGCGATAGCCGTTTTGGCGTATCGGAGGCGGAGTTGACTGTGACTTAGGCGTGGTGAAGATTTGTTACATAGTGTGCGCACTGATCGATTCTGTTCTAAATGTCGTAAGACCGAGGACATTACCTTTATTTGCCCATTCCGTACTCTTTGTCAAACGATTGATTGCCTTGTGATTACACGTAATCAGATCCGTTTCGTTCGTCCTGAGCGTGTGGCACTTGGCCCCGTTACAGAGCTTGATGCCCGACTACAAATCACTGTGCTGTCGCAAATGCTGCCTTTGTCTGTTCGTACGTGCCCTCATATACGCACTGTGAGGAGTAACGCTTGGCGCGGCTGTTGAGCAACCGTAGGTGTGCGTGTAGACGATTATCGCAACCTTGAAATGCCTCGTCGGTTGAGAGTTGCAGCATGGCTCCACATCTGCAACACAGCTGTGTGTTATCCTGACATGATGCAAGCGACAGCATAGCTGGAGCCTGTAGCAGTCACTGCAAAGGCCCCCGACTACCTTCCTGAAGCGCAATCCGAATCAGCCCTTTCCCCTCCCCATCATTTCCCGATACCTCTCAATAACCTCCCTCCTCGCAACTCCCAACTCCTCCCTCTTGCTCAAAATCTCCGCCCCCTTTGGCACATTCGAAACCACCACCCTCGCCCCCTCCTCAACCTTGAATCTCTCCCTAGGCCTCACCTTGATCTCCGGCGGCGCCTGCACAGCATCATGCAACCCCAGCTTCCCTCTCCGCTTCTCCCTCAGTACCTCCCACACATCCCACCTCCTTCTCCTCGCTCTGGCCAATCTCCCGTCTCCGCCCCTTCGACAGCCTATCACAGAGTTGCGCAGCTGCATTGGCACGGAATGCTCATCCTGGATGTGCCACACTGCCGAGAGTAGTGCGAATATAATCCGCTTCAGAGGACCGACGACAGGTTCGACCTAGCAACGTCGACGTCTGGGCGACATGGTAGAGCACAGGCTCTACCTGGATTGACAGGCCCGCCCCACCCGTTGAAGCATAAATTGTGCTAGGTAGTGACTATGACCCGATCCACGCCTGCCAGACTCAAGGTAGCTTCATACTCTAACGACTCGTCACTATGTCGTCCGACCCCGTTATGTGGCCCAAGCCGCTCGGAGTGCGCCTTCATCAATTGTGGGACGGTCTTTGCAGGCTTCCTTGGCACACTACATTGATTCCACGCAGAGCTACAGCACCCGAACAGGTTTCTGCATCACGCAAAGATGCTGCAATCTTTCCCGACCTTGTGGCTACTCCATCCGAACACGATCATCTGGAGCGTCCACTTCGCTACAGCGAGGCGCCACCTAAGTTTACAATCGAAGCGATACGGCCGCCGAGGTCACAGTATTGTCCGAAACGCTCGGACTCAATTGTAGGGCAGACTGACTGCGAGGACCTGCATATCATGCGCATGCGCCAACTTTCGGTAAACTTCAATCTGGACGATGGATACGACACAATCCTTGCGTGGCCTCTCTCAGGAAACATGGCGTCAGAGGCCGAATGCTCGACACCAGTCGGTGATCTCAGGAAACGTTGGTCAGGCGTAGGACCTGGACCGTGACAAGCGAGATCCCCGCGACAAAAACCACATCATAGTCCGATCAGGAGCCCGACTCCGACGCGACAAGCAGTCCGCCAACGATCCAGCGCTTGTCGCTCTCAGCCGACTACGAAGGGAGTCTGAACTTAGATGGAATGCGGTCCCCGCGAATTACGAACGTGGATCCTGTGGGAAAGCACAGATCGGTGGCAGGAGTCGTACTCGATGCTGGCTCGATTGATTCGGGACTGCTTCATGCAGACGAGCCAACATCACTATTCCGCGAAGGCACAAAGGCTGGCAAGCAGCACTAAACCTTTGGTCTTGCTGCATAACGCGCGAGGGCGTGCCACGCACTCGGTAATGGCAGGCCACGACTGGCCGACTTTCCCTACATCTACTTATCTTGCCTGGCAATGTGTGTGTTAAAACCTGTATGCATGACTATTGTCCCACTGTTTGCGTGTTCGTAATTTGGGTACTTGCATATGAGGTTTGAAGCCGTTGTTGGGATCCTTGTCCAGCCAGGTGGGATCTCGAGATCCCTGTGGGCCGCTTGGGCGGCACTACACGTCCCGTTCCGGCCGCCGAACCGGCAGCACGTCCTGCGAGCGAAGCAAGTCGCGCAAGCTATCTAGTGCACACTGTGGATTATCGTCGCTCATTTCCGTAGCCGACATCGTCAGCACCGGACGAGTCGAACTTTTGTGGTTTCTCGTGCAGGCATGAGCAGCTCACCGTCATTAAGCACTTGTGAGAGTGACTCCATCAAGATCACGGTGGCGTCAGTTCCGAGGACGTAAACACCAAGACCAAACCGGACCGCTGCTAATGTGTGCTGCAATCCAGAATCATGTTATAGTCGCATGCACGCAGTTCTCCGCGGGGTCGTCTCAAGCGTTTTGGGAGGACAGTCCACCTGGAACAAGAGACGAGACGGTAGACGCACCCGAGAAGCAGTGAGACGTAAAACGTGGACAAGACGTGACAGAGACATCTGTGTTCAGGTGCTACGGAAGAATAACGAGCAGCGGAACCGAAATTCGGTGGCCAACACAGCTACGTGCAGCCAGGCTAAGGACGAGAAAGGGGAAGACGTATCGGCCGTTCGACACTCACCGCAACAGCTTGTGAGACCCTCCTGCGTCCGAGGCCATTGAGTAGCCCCTACATCTGCGCAGCCGCGCTTTTCAGCGACCGTTCTTTTGCATCAGATGACCTCGGCTAGCTGGTCCTCTCCTTCCGGATATCCAGTGTCTAGAGTAGCTTCGAGAACGAGAGACTACTAAGGCACGGGCCGCTGCTTGGGTATCCGACATTTGAGATCATGCGGGTACGCGAGTCTGTTCCGCGTTGCCAAATCGCCCGCACGGCTCTCTCTCTTCATCGATTACGTACTGATTCGCCTGCCTGAATTGTTCGCCGATGCGGATGTTTGTCCCGTACGGCCATGTTGCACGCGTACATGGAGATAAGACGTGGTCACTTGTCCGTACCGTCTCTGCCCTAGGAAGTAACTTGGGTGTGAGATTCTGACCGCACGCCCAGTCTGACATCAATGGGCGCGAAATGATGCACTGGACGAAAGACGTTGCGGGCGAGCGCGGGCGAGCTTAGTCTCCCCTTCGATAAGATCAAGCGCTCACTCGTTTCCTCAATTGCGGGTCACCTTACAGAATATTCCGGCGGGAATAGGGGATATCGAAGAGGTGCGGCCTGAGTTCCACCTGACACCTCAACGGTAGGTTTCCCCTGTTCTTAACCTTGACTAATCAGGGCTTGCAGAAATAAGCACATTGTTCGAAACGAATGCCACAATGTATACGCAATTGTGCGACAGAGGAGATGTAGGTTGTGCCCGACTCATGCCGCCTGCGGTCCATTGCGTAAGTCTGTCACAGTTTTGTGTATGATAGTGTCGGAATCTATGCTTTTCGCTTCTGTAGTACATGTCATTCATCTCCTCGACGTGGGTGAGACTGGCAGGCACATGTCGCGTCAAGCATGACTCCTACTACGCCTCGCTGTTGCCTTGCTAGGCTTCGCTGGGCTA
The DNA here is from genome assembly GCA_036872775.1 of Oleoguttula sp. CCFEE 5521. Taxonomy (NCBI): domain Eukaryota; kingdom Fungi; phylum Ascomycota; class Dothideomycetes; order Mycosphaerellales; family Teratosphaeriaceae; genus Oleoguttula; species Oleoguttula sp. CCFEE 5521. The sequence goes on from JAVRRP010000011.1 coordinate 44,484, forward strand.
TGCTGCCGCGAAAGATACCACACTATATGAAGCCTGTCCTCTTCCTATCCAATCTCAGTCTTTACACATATCTCGCAAGCCTTTGCTGTTCACTAATGCCTCTCCAGTCAAGATCATTCACCATAAAGTCACTCGTGGCTAGCTATTTTCGGAGACAGCTCTTTCCCTAAACGAGTCGCGATCAGAAGCAGCCACCATATTGCACTAAGGAATTGGAGCAAGTTGGCGACATGTCGAATAGCGACGGGGGAATAGTCGACATCGTTCGGTGGCGTTCCGAACCCAGAAATCGCAAGCACGTTCGATTTTGTATCTTCATACACGGCAGAGGCGGTTCCGCCAACCCCAGCATAGCAAGCTTGCCGGATGGCCGTCCCGAGATGATGCGTATGCTTGCCAAATGTGGAGACGAGGTGTATGGCGTCAATTGGCCAGGTCACTAAAGAAGCACGCTGACCGACGACGACATCGCAAATGCGGAACGGATTATGGTCCTAGCAGCAGGCACAGTAACCAGATGGTTTGGCGAGATCACCATGAGCTCTCCGCCGTCCAATAAACACATCACAGTGGTTGGGTGGGAGCTACAGTCTGGCACTTCCAGTTGAATCAGAGAAGGCTCAGATACCGTTGTTGGATGCGGCTGGCGATATTGGCATGTATCAAGCTGGCGGTGAAGACTCCCGCTGACTCATAGCGATAGGCAATTCGTAAGTGCCATCATGCAAGATTTTCCAGCATGTGTGGGCAAGCAGATTCATGCCGCTGTCGACTACTACACCCCCGAACGTCTTATGGCCGAGTTCTCCGAGGTCATGGGCAGCCCCGCGTCCTTCGTCCAGATCCCAGCGGAGACGTTCAAAAGCTTCCTGCCGCTGCTGGTGGCACAAGATATACTTGAGAATATGCTGCTTTTCGAAGAACCTGGCTACTATGCTGGCGCGTCGTTGAAGGATAGCCAGCCGAGCCCTGAGGTGAACGAGCTGACGTCTTGGAAGGATTTCGTGTTAGCCAACAAAGAGAGATGGTTAAGAGCGCTCGAACTGGTAGTTAGCAGCAACACGTTTCGGCAATAATTTCATGATCTTGAACGCTCAGTCCTAACCTTTCGACGGACAATCAGATGACTTTCCCCGTTGGTATACGTAGCGGCTTGAGACCTATGAGCACATTGCCACATCTTGGGTCTTCCTTTCCCTGCGAACGCGTCCGCCATGCTGGCTGCCGTCGTCTGCTGCGCCCGCACTACATGGAGTCTGTTCTGCCATGGGAGCAGGTCTATGCCTACGATGAAGCATCCAAGAAGAAGAAAGCTCGCGGGCCGAGTCCCGACGTGTTGAATGTGAGTATTGTCTTTAGGATGGTTGTTGTTCAACTTTGCCTTCTAAATCCAATGGGTCGGCACCGACCTCGGCCAAGTCTCCCGCCCAATCTCACTCCTTCTTCTCAGCTAATGCCACCGCCATACGAGAGTCGCAACACGTCCCGCTCCACGCTCGCCAGCTCGACCCAAGCTGACCGCCAATATGTACCCCAAGACCACACCCGTCTCCGCCTAGCAGATACCATTTAGGACCCCGTTCCACACCGGTGATACGGTATCTGGCCGGCTTGATTGGATTCAAGTATGGGCGTATGCTTCCAGGAATACGATACGGCAACACGATTTTGACCTTTGGGCCCCTTGAGCGATCGTTTCCCGAGGTGCAGTACACTCACGTCATTTAGGTTTGTCCACAAGTATGTAAGGTCTTCAGCCCATGCTACTGACTTGTCGCTCGGGGCTTGGAAGTGCTCGATCTCGCGTAACTTAGTGGCTAGCTAAGACCCATCAAGCTCTCGGACCTGACAGCAGGGGTTACGAGTCTGATCGGACATTGCAAACTTCACTTTCCTACAAGGTTGGAGGATGCCTTGAAGAAGATTGACGGTCTCACGGACAATCTTTTTATTAGCTATGAACGCAGTCACTCACCGGTCGTCTCACGTCGTGCTCTACTTTTCGCTTAGACGTGCAGAGTGTATGGTGGGACGTCACACGCACCGCTGGTAAGACCAAGTCCAAAGTCCGGGATAAGTTTAGTCAGAGGCGGACTTTATCACTCCCCGCAAGGACTGGTACATAAACCCGTCCTGACCCTAGGTTTCTACTCCCCACAGTTCATCCTGAACCATCGACTCCCTTTTTAACCTCCATTGACATCGAAAAGTTCAAACGTGGTACCTCACTTACACGCTTCACCACCATCCATCATGCCATCCAATTACATCACCAAGGTTGCCATCATTGGCGTACGCTTCTAATCACAGCACTTTGCCTGAATTCAACATTGCTAACATGCATCACAGGCTGGCGGTCGCTCCGGCGGTGCCATGACCACCGAACTGCTCAAGACCGGCAAGCACACCGTCACAGCCATCACTCGTCAAGACAGCACCTCGGCACTCCCGGATGGTGTTCAGGTAGCCAAAGTCGACTACGACGACGAGGCCACCCTGGTGGAAGCGCTCAAAGGCCAAGACGCTCTGGTAATCACCATGGGCACAACGGCTCCGGCCGACACCCAGTCAAAGCTGATCCGCGCCGCAGGTGAAGCGGGGGTGAAGTGGATCGCTCCTAATTTCTGGGGCGCAGACACCGCCAACCCAGGCTTGTGCAAGGACGTCTTCTTCTTTGGCAAGACGGACGCCACGCGCCATGAGATCAAGAAGCTTGGGAAGAGCTCTTACATCGCAATTGTGACAGGCTTCTGGTACGAGTGGAGTCTTGCTATTGCCAACTCGTATGGCTTCGACTTCGAAAACAAGACTGTGACTTTCTTCGACGAGGGCGAGACTAAGGTGAACACTTCCACTTGGCGGCAGGTTGGACGAGCGGTGGCAGCGTTGTTGAGTCTGCCAATTAAAGCAGAGGGCGGTGATCAGGAACACTGCCTGGATCACTTCCGCGATCAGATGGTGTATATCAGCTCTTTCACTGTCAATCAGCGCGACATGCTGGCTTCTGTGCTACGGGTCACAGGCGACAAGGAATCGGACTGGACGATCAAGAAGGAAGGTGCTGTGGAGAGGTACGAGGCGGCGGCTGTGGAGATGAAGAAGGGAGATCGGGCAGCATTTGCGCGATGGATGTACACCCGTGTCTTCTACGCTGACGATTCCGGCCACTATGGTAAGACGATGGGGTTGGCTAACGAGCTGCTGGGGCTACCGGAAGAAGACATCGATGAGGCGACCAAGATAGCGATGGAGAGGGCTGAAGGCGACCCGTATGCCTGATTTTTGGGGAGAAGTACGGTACTGATGGCGCAGCGCAAAGTTCTATAGAAAGGTCGAATCTGATGGGTAGACGTCTTTCCGTATGACGGTATGCGAATCTAATCCTCATTTACTTAGCGTTATGTTTGTCCGACATTGCGGCCTTCAGGTCGTTGTGTTGGTGATCGAGTGGCGGATTAGGAAGGCATGCAACTCAACATCAACATAGGCAGGTATCGAAAGTTCAATCGTTCTGCCTCGAGGGTAGACGTCGGAAGGCGATTGTTTTCGATTGATTAACACGTTGCATGCGTATGCCTACAGTATTCGATCGTCTTTGCGAACTGCCGTGCTGTTGTCCAGCTTGGACGCCTTAGCACGTGGGGCGGGATCGTTTGCAGCTTCGTGCACGGCTCAAAGAGAAGTCATGACGACCGCCACGGCGTTCTCTAGCGTTCGGGACTTATCGCCATCGGGTCCGGCACGCTCTCACGCGTACACTTGGCTTTCTGGATGCGACGTCCCGTATTGCCGCCGAGATCGATGTATTGATTGAAGCGTCATGCGAAACAGTTCGCGCTTCTCTCTTCGGTCAATCTCTAGGTCCATCTCGCTTTTTCCCGAGATAGACTCGGAGGCGTCATGTGAGAAAGGGATTGCACTCCTCTGAGACCTTCCCTGTGCCGTAGGTGAAGTCGACAGCAGAACGAGAAATTCGGGAAGGACCTGGAGCGTCGGCAAAGCGAAGGATCAGGAACAGGTTGGCGGGCTCCACTTCCCGGTCTTCGGCTCCGGCTATTGTCGAGTAACGACGCCGGGTCGAGATCGCTTGCTACGCCTGCCTCACGTAACAAAAGGTGGAAGCCCGCGCCAGAGGCATAGCGGTAGTTGTGTATTTGGTGGTCGGAGTATCCTCCGTCTGACATGGCGTTCAGGATGTTGTTGGTACAGCGACGGCAACGCTCCGAGGCGCAGCAGAATATGAACTAGGACGGTCATCCCAATATCAAATCTTGAAATAGGCGGACAGGCTCTGGGCTCGTGCCTGGTCGTGCCGCGCTCGGGTCGTGGTTCCAGCATCCCTTCGTCCGTATCCACGGAAGTCCTAAAACAGATGGAGTAGTGGATCCTGCAGTAGGTCAGAGCTAGTGTAGATTGGCAGGTGTAGCTCCCGCATTGTGCTGCCTTGGCAGTGTCGCTTAGTGAAGGATTTGAGACTGCAGCTGTAGGTAAGTGATTGATCTGCCTGTAATATAGCGACAATGCCGACTACCCAGTAAGTACGTGATTTCGTTGATCCCTCATCGTTACAGGTATGGGATAGACGTTCTCGCACCTGGAAGAAGCGTGCTGCAAGTGAGGCCTTTGAAGATCATCCGGAGCCAACCAAGGAAGTGAATGTAGTGCAGCTTGAGGCGGTGCAGCAGAAGCCGCGTGAGTTGGCGCTATCTGTAGTGGTGCTGCGTGAGATGGTGGAGCTCTTGGTGCGTAGTGATCATGCATCGAACTGCGGTGCAGTATGCTATGCTTGCTCACAGCTCTTGCAGGTTGGAAAGCCAGTACCACAGGTATAGCACGTGTAGTGCACTTTTTGTGAAGGATTGGAGTGCTTAAGGAACCTACACCACGTACACAGCAGGCCCTTCTTCGACATCGAGATAAGAGTGTGGTTACCGCGCGTCAACCGGATCAATGGAGCCTGCCACTTCTTGCCTATATGGCCATTTGGACGTGTGCTTGGATGGAAGGTTGCAGAGCTGAAACCTGGAAGGAATTGGCCATGGTTATTACGGATGCTGTGTTGAGGGCTCTGATTAAGCACTCGATCGGACCATTGCATGTCTTTTGCGTGCATGCCTTCGAGCACAAGGCACCATGCCAATCGCAGCCGGAAGCGGCGCTGATTTATCAGAAAGGCATCATTTAGGTGTTCATGCAGTGACTTGCACATTATGAAGGCGTTGATTACCGCTGCATCAAGAATGAAGAAGAACAGTGGCCACCATACCCTCAGCCCTTTCATCTGCGTATTGTTATAGCTCCTATACTGATCGTGGATGTCGACAGCGCCCATATAGTTATTGTAGTCCACGGAGTAGGTCGGCATCTGCATGATCTTCACTGGTTGAATGCCCCAGTAGTCGTGTACGACCTTCTAAAGCCATGCGTTAGATAAAGCTGCAGGCCTACGGCGAGATACGAACTCCTTGCTGCGTGGATCGTGAGCTGTAGTGATGAACTGGACCATATTCTTATCTTGCCAGATGATGCAGGCTATGTCCTTGTGCACTACCGTAGCGTATTGCGTGTTGAAGGGAATCCGAGTCTTTTTACGATCAATCGACTTCTTGAAGATTGGTGGCCAATTGCTGCATTTTGCTCTCGTTGTACCACACGCACCAATGCTGTATGCTGTCAATACGTGGAATAGGTCCGGATTGCTGAACAGATTGTCGCAATAGAGGGTGAAGTCGTGGTGTTGGTGAGGTAACTGCAGCATCAAGTGTAACACTTGTCGTGGAGTCGGAGGCATACCACGTGACAAAGCAGCCTGAGGCGCATTATCATGCTGGACTGGCGCCGACTTCACCATAGGGCTCGTAAACAACCAACTATAACAGTAACCATGCTCACACAATGCTAGCACACTATAGCCTACTGGCACCGGCTTCCCCTTCATCATAATGGTATGCTTCGAACGTCCGGTGAAGCGAATGATCATCTCGTCAATCGCAACCTGCGAGGCCGGCAAACAGACTGATTTGAATGCAGTGATTACCTGCGATGCCAAAGGCTCGAGCTTCTGATAGAACTGGCCCTGGTTGAGGCCTATCAATGGTGGTGAGACATGGAAGACCGCTTGATCTGCTCGAAGCGAGTGAGGCCCCATAAACTTCGATGTTGGATGAGTAGGCCATTCACCACGGCGAATCCAGTACATCTCGTGAAGCTTTTGGCCTATTACTGACATGTAGATGATTAGGCCTAGGAAGATCTTCAGCTCCGCGAGCGTAACTGGCTTCCAGGTACGACACTAGCCAACACCGGCTCCCTTGCAAACTGCACACGCATTTGTGTTCTCAACCAGGCCCTGCAGTGAGGCTCCCATGAAGAGATTGGACAGCAGGAGTGGCACGTCGTACCGTGCAGTAGGTGGACGAGTATCAGGTCCATGAGCACAAGATTCGGTGCAGCCCTGCTGACACAATGGTGGTAGATTCATGCGCCTTAGCGTATCCAAGAAGTCCTCAGGTATGATGAAGCGACGCTCGTGGTGCACCTGCTGCACCACAAGATGACCAGTATGATGCTCACCAAGAGCCGGAGATACCTGTTCAATAACATGGCCGGCATCTTCATCCTCATCATCACTTTCATCAACAACTCCAGGGCCTGCAACATGGTCTACTTCAATGGCTCCATCTTCGACGTCAGAAGTCTCATCACGGTTGAAATCCACCACACTGTGCGGATCTGGCACTCCCATCAAATGCAGCTCGCGATCAGGCTCCACCTCATACACGGCAAAAGAAGATTCGATTGCAGCATGAACGACAATACCTTCACTTCCACCTCCACACAAGGATTGAGGTGGGCTGCAGTTGATGCCAAGACAGCCATGGCCACGCAAATTAGGTGAAGAGCGCCGGAAGCTATCTACGAGCGCCCGGGACCTTCCCTGCTAGCTTCTCACGCTAACGCACGCAGATCTACCGTAGAAAAAACTGACGGACGAAGGGATGGGACAGCACCCTGTCGTGTGAGTGTCACTTTGCTTCTCGGCTCTCGAGAGGGAGATGCCCGTGCGGTCATGTTGCGACAGGCAGTAAACCGCTGGTTCCAAGAGAGCAGGCACGCAGTTCCGTCTTGCGAGCATGACTTAACGCAAGAGTACAATGCTGACTCCAAGACAGAGCCAGTACAGAAAGCAAGGCCTCTCTGAGAATGCCACCACTCGCACGCACGCTGTCAATCCGATCTGGTGCAGCCAATCGCTCGCCCGCATCGTCACGCTAGAGGAGCTCTCCTTCGTGGCGGTGGAGTTTGTGCTGCACAGATGCCAACTCCCCGAACGGAGATCGATCCGATGTCCGATCGGATATGTTACCCATTTCGCCCTGATGCCCTTCTCTCTTGCTCTTCGATACCACACACCGCCAACCGTTCTTGCACAGCCTCTGTGTCGACTATTTGTTGTTAGACAACCTCCGCAACCCCAGATATCAGGTATCGTGCCAAGTCGGACTCAAGCAACAACTACTCAACCGCCTGCTCGCCACGCGCAGCTTCGACAGCTTTTCCCCGCTTCGGCCACGTCAGATTCGGCTTGCGATCTAGCCCTTGCGATCCAGCACAGCCTTCACGAGCGATCACTCTTTGCCGTACGGTAGTCATCACAGTGATCTCAGATCTCCCTCAATCTTTCGAAAGCCCGACTGCTTGCTTCTCGTCGGTCTATTCTTGATCGGATCGATTGCATTTCGCCGAGTGCACCATTAGCAGTCTACTACAGCCATCATGCCTGCAGTACGGACTATGCCATCCAAGCCCGTGATGACGGAGCGCACACACGACGAAAACCAGGAGAGGCAGATATCGCTCCGATCCATTGCGAATACCCTCATCATCTGACAACCGCAACAGAGCATACATCGCCGCCTCGCGACGAAGTGATCGCAGCCTCGAAGCACGCATCGAGTCAGCTAAACGTGCCTCAGAGATACATAAGCGCCGAACAGGCCGGTCTCTCCGCGTCACTGAAGCCGATGTCATCAACGAGGAGATGTATGAAGAAGAAGACGACGACCTTCCAATGCAGTACCGGCGATTGACGGCTCACTTGCAAATCCAAAACGCCGACTTCGACCGTCGACTGGCTGCTTATCTTACCAACCATGTCGCAATGCGTAGCGCACTCGGCCAAGCAGTGTCTGATGCATGGCAGAACAACCAGTTCAACAACATCAGCCAGCTCATGAACCCGAAAATGATGCAAATGCCGATGCAAGGACAAACAGCCCAGCAGCAGCAACATGCATTCAACAACCCAATGATGCCGCCGCAGCAGCAGCAGCAACCACAGCCGCAGCCAAGTCGGTCACCTACCAAATACAGACAGTCACCTTACCCTGTCAACAACGGTCAAGCAATGCGACCTGTGCTACACTCCCGGTCGGTGTCCATTGCAACACCCAAAGATCAAGGATTTCGGCTCAAGCTTCCGCAGTCTGCACAGAACAGTCCTGTTGACACCCTTCAGCTGCAGGACAGACGCATGTCACTGCCAGTGCAACAGGGAGTTCCCAAGATACCAGTGTCGTACACCGGACCCACGACATCGAGCAACGGCGGTTCACCGGTCATGTCAAGGACCAACTCACACACGAACCTGGCAACGGCTCACGCCTTGAAGCAAAGTTCGCCGCAGCAGGGACCTGCACAGCAAGGCTCAGCATCGTCGCAGCAGCCTTCGCAGGCAGCTTTCCCGTCGCCGTTACCTTCGATCCCTTGTCCGCAACCCTACCAATGTCGACACAGCAGCTACTCGCTGGCGCACCGGCAGACCTCAATCTCTCATCGATGTTCATGCCACCCCAGCAGCAACAGACGCAGTACAATAAGCCCTCCCAGCAGCCATTCTACTCGTACAACCCCAACGGCAAGTCAAAGAGCAGCAGCAGCTCGCTACCTAGCTACAGCAACATGCCACAGCAGCCCATACAAGGCATGAACCAGACTCTGTCGATGTCGATGCTCGACAAAACGGCGCCTTCACCAACTTGCTCGCGAACGACAGCATGATGTCGCCCTTTACTCCCGCGGGCTATGGGTTCGGTGGCTACCGAGACTCGTTCACGCTTGATCCGTTCAAAGACACGGGCAGCGGTCAGCTCACGCCTGGGCAAGGTGACTGGCAGGGTCTGCTAAACCACTCTTGGGTTGAGCAGACCGCTGTGTGAGCATGGTCATCAACTGTGTGACCTTGCAACATGATCGATGCAACCACCTTAGATGTCGTTGCCGTTCTACGTAGGAGCGTGTACAGCACACTCTACACCGTGCCGCATTAGCCTCACGGCTTAGATCTGCGCCCACCAACCCCACCCGGCCGGCAGACCTATTCCACAAAAGAACCACCCTCATTCGTTTGCTAACCCCTTTCGGAACGGTGCCGCTAGACCCTATAAGGATGTGGTCAGAGCGGGAGAGTTGTACGTGACCCGCGTCTCGAAGACACGTCTCCAGTGTGTACACAGGTACTGTCTCACAATTTTCGAAGCCGGGACAGAAGCCTACTCTTATCTGAACATGGACGTTTTAGAGTATCTTCCTGAGTGTAGGGTCGTTGTGTGCAAACTTTGCCGGAGCGCTATTTATCCATCAGCCCTCAGCAGACACCTGCGCCAAACACATCCACGCTATTTTTCCACTTCAGTATCGAAGGAGCAGGCCCTGACCTTCATGAATGAGACATTGCCTGGCCTTCTGGAGTGCTCACTACTCGATCCACGTAGCGAAACAATCATTGCACCTGCATTCGATCGACCACCAGTTCCGCATCTCCGTATTAGCAACGGATACGGTTGTAGCCATTGCCCTCTCGTTTCCGAGGCAGTGGTCTGCTTGCGGAGGCATTACGACACTGCGCATGCTCAGAAGCGACGAGGTCGTGGCGGCCTGAAAGGCTCCGGGTCTCGGGCCGTGCGTGTAACAGACATGAAATTTGTTTTCCGGTCTTGCAAGGATCGGTCCATGTTGGCCTCGCATTCAGCGAATTGAGTGCGCCACGCACTAGCTGGCATTACGACAGTGGTATTGCTATCACAATCAACCGTAGGATGCCATGTGTTCGAGAGTGTCTGATTGGCGAAGTGGCTGTGCAGCTCCAAAGGTCCAAGCTTAGGCTGCGGATACACAAAGACTGGGTTTGGCAGCGTCTCACGTGCTGGCAAAGATATATTATCGGAACTCGAACTGATGCTCACAACGCTGACAGGCGATAGTCCCCGCTCAGGAAGTGGCGCTGATAGAGCATCGCACTCATTGGAAGACTCTCCGCCTACGAGTCCATCATCATCTTGAGCAACATCGCTGCACGTCTCGTCGTAGCCCGTTTGCTCGTTGACTAGTGCGAGCGAGCAGAGGACCGTATGAATTTCCGGTGGCTCGTCTATGTTGGGAACAACGTTGGCTTGCTGCAAACGCTGGTACATTGAGTGGATGCCGGCTACTAGTTGCCATCGCTAGCGTTCTAGTAGATCAACGTATGAACTCGTGTAAACTCGATTGCGGTCGATTCTTTTGCGACTGTCATGGCTAATCTTGGTCAGTTGTGCATCGAGTATGGGGCGAGATAGTCGCAGATGGACCTGTAGGCACAGAACTCGGTGCGTGTCGTTGAGCCCACGATTCGAATGTGTCGTAGTGTAAAATCATGAATGTCAAGGTTCTTGATACCCGGCTGGCCGCTTACCGAAGTCACGCCACTTCCGAAGGTAATTTCTATAGCATCCGCGTCAATAACGTGCTGATGTCAATTCTCGCCGAGCCAGCCGCTGCGAAGTCAGGTCGTCGGGTTCAGAAATGTACTTAGTCTCGATGCCCTGTTCGAATTGACAATTTACACCGCCAACGTTTCAACTTGCCCAACAACCACACAACCCAACAATGTCCGTTCCCGAATTCGTGCGACGCCGAGACAGCACCATGTTCGTGAGCTCACCTCCATTCGGATTCGCTGGCAATGAAAGCGGCGACGATCAGTTGACATGCCCGCACTGGCATCTTCCCTACCTGCCAGCGGGCGATATGGCGTATCATGAGTTCCCTTACGCTGGCCTACCTCCCACACATGTGCCTACACCGAGTCGCGATCGCAGCCGACGCGCTTCTCCGGCACGAAACGAGATCCGCCCTGCTGATACAACTCCCGCACTATGGTCTTCGCCACATCTGCCTCCGCGCCTCGTCATGCAACAAACACAAGCAGTCCACCTACTTCCCCAGATGGAGACCTTGGAACTGAGAGATGACTCAGTCGGCGATACCTTGGTCGGCGCACGTCCGAGGACGGTCATGCAGATGCGCTCAGGCGAGTTCCCGGAAGCATTGCAGTCGTGGTCCGCAAGCTGACTTGTGGTAGCACCTGCCTCCGAAGAAGAGTGCACCATGCTGCCGTCTCTGAAGATATCCGGGCATGTCAGCGAGCATCAAGACGGCGTAGCACTACCTCCTAGCTCCCATAACAGTGTCTCCCCAGATGTTGATATCTTCTTGCGTTGCACGGAGTATAATTGTGTTCTCAGAAGAATTCTCGTGGATCGTATCGCCGAGGGAGCGCATCAGATGACTGGCTGCCAGATTCATTGCACGTGTGAGACGGACGGGAGTATGATGGTTGCCTGGGGAACTCGGTCCAAGTCGCACGCAGTGCAAGATACTTGATCTTAGCATTAGGCTCCATTCGCGAGATATAGAAAGAGATGTACACGCAACGGACGACGTCAAGATCAGTATGTCGAAAGGTGGAAGTGAGCAATGCGTGTCACAACCGCACATTCGCTGTTACCACGTGGTGAATCTGAGTCTCCAGCGCATCCCGGCCGTACCTCACGGCAGTGAGTGGTTTGTCGAGGTTTGCAGATTCCGGTCTACGCAGAACAAAGTACAGCAGCTACCTCTGTACCAGTTGCGACAGTCTCCTTTCCCGTGCAAGCCGCCTCGATGGCTTTGATACCAAGCAATTCCGCTGCAGCAGCCATGAGGATGGACTTGGCCACAATACCCGTGCAAAGCGTGTCAATGGTCATTCGGAATGAGTATTGACTACGTACTCAATGGATATGGCGTGGTGTGACCTGGAGAAATCTGACTCAGATAACTATACGACCCAAACTCAACTACCGGCCAGCGCTGCATGTGTAACAAATCAAAGGCACACGGGAGAATTACTGGCAAGGTCTAGACCTTTCGAAGTTGTCGGGGGACTCAGAGCAGAGCACCTCGGGGAGGTCGAGGCAGAGCCCGAATCGATAGAAGGGAGATATGGGACGCCGGGGACCTCAGCATAGATATCGGGACCTTCCCATGAGAGTTTTCTCCGGCCTAAAGGCTGGGCACCGACTTCTGTCCTCCGCATTTTGCCCGATCACGAACAAGGCACGCTCATCTATGCACGGAGTACGTGGCATGAACATCAGTATCGGCGGCCATTGCCAATTTCCTTTGCATGCCCTCAGCCACATTGCATGTTCTTGTCGCTCCACATCTGGCTGCATACCTGAACATGGTCATGCATCCGGAGCCGAGTTGTGGACCACATGTCGTCAAGCGCGTGCAAACAGCGGAGTTCAACTCCATACTGTATCCCACGAAGCCACCTGCAGACGGCGGCCGACCGACACGTCAGTGTGACATTACAACGCCACGAGGAGCCCAGTAACAGGAGCACTGAAGTTGTTGCTCACACGTTGCAGGTTCTGGTCATTCCGCCACTCTGATCCGCTTTCGAGAC
>JAVRRP010000012.1:0-57154 GCA_036872775.1 Oleoguttula sp. CCFEE 5521
TGGTCTGCCGTGTGGACGTCTTGATCACCGCGCTCTTGCCCACTCTAGTGGCGTCGAGATCGATGTTTGCGCCTTCCTCTGCTGCCTCTGCTTCCACATCCAGGTCAAGGATCTCGACTACGTTGCCGACGAGGTAGGGTAATTGCCGGTTGTTGTCGATCTTCTCTACGTTGTCCTTGATCTTCTCGCCCATCGCCGTCTTCTCGTGAGTCAGCCGTTGGAATTCGGACTTCATTATGCGGGTGTCATTCTCGAGCAGGCGGCGGCGGGAGTTGATGTCGCGGGTGTTTGAGTTGAGGATCTCCATGTCTATGGGGTCTTCCTCGGGCTCTGGTTTGGCGTCTTTCTTGTCTGCATCGGTCATGTCGGCGTCGCCGCCTTCTGTGGGTTTCTTGGACGCATCATCGTCCTTCTTCTCCTCCTTGTCTCCCTCACGCTCCAGATCATCGAGGTCCTCGAGTGTGGACATGATTGCTGTCGAATGTGAGGTGTTGTGGAGGTTGTGCTGCGGATGATCTAGTATGCTTCAGTCAATGAACTTAATCTGGTTATGGTAGTAAGTCGGGTTGTTGCAATCGGTTTGGTTGATTTGATGTATACTTTCAGTGATCGCATGTGTAGGCACAAGACGAGGCGTATGCAAGCTACGACGGAACGCTTCCGTCACTTCCCCGGCGCTGGGCAAATCCACGCGACTCAGTCGCGTCTCCCCAAGACCTCACTTCACACGCCCGCAGTGAAAAGTCACGTTACCCCGCCGTCGTCGCCATGCCGTTCAAGAAAGGTCACAAGGGCTTCTTCAAGAAGCGCGACTCGCTTGGAACGCCTAGTATGCATCCGAATATACATGCGCACTACCACGAGCAATATCCACTGACACGACACCATAGAACGAGAGTCTGCGATAGTATACGAAGATGACGAGGACATGGTCGACGTCGATGGCGAAGGCGAGGAAGTAGCGGAAGGGGATGAAGACCTCGACGAAGAAACCGGCACCCCCGCAGCAGGCGACAACGACGACGAAGATGGCGAACCGACAATCACCTCCATCCCTGGCCGCAAGTCCCGAGGCGGGAAGCGATCACGAGGCGGCGCACGAGCGAGTATGCGCACTCCCGAGCCCGGCGACGATGAGTCAGAGTCCGGCACGCCATATCGACGGCGACCACGAGGTCGGGGAGGCGCAGCAGCTGGGCGGAGAAGTCTGCCAGCGCGAAGACGAGTGACCCAGCCAGCTGCAGACCAGTACGTCATGGTGGACGGGCAGAAGTTCGAGGTCCTGCACGACGACGCACAGCTAGACTTTGACGCCGAGGGCGAGGAGAAAGTCGACGAGTTCGGCCATCTTTCCGGCGACCGCGAATACCGCGTGCGGACCTTCAAGATCATCGGCCGCGGCGAGAGACTATACATGCTGTCCACCGAGCCGGCGCGATGTTGTGGCTTCCGCGACAGCTATCTGTTCTTCAACAAGCACCCGAAGCTGTTCAAAGTTCTCCTTGGCGATGCGGAGAAAAAGGATCTCATAGAACGGGACATCCTGCCCAACAGCTACAAAGGCCGCAATATAGGCGTTGTCACCGCACGGTCGGTGTTCCGGGAATTCGGCGCGAAGATCGTTGTTGCTGGTAAGAAGGTCGTAGACGACTATAAAGCCTCCGAAGCCCGCGCGAACGGGGACGTAGAGGGCGAGCTGGCGGATCCGAACGATAGTCTCGCCAACGTTGGAGGCGGTACGGATTACAACCGCAATCGCTACGTGGCGTGGTTTGGCGCTAGTGACGTCTACAAGATCCAGCCCGCTGGACCACAAGCAGCTGGCAAGCCTGGCGTGCCTGGTGGTGGGAAGAGGAGGACGGGGATTACCGTGGGAAATTGGCAGTACATGCATGCGCGGGAAGCTAGGTACATCTTGCTCTTCATCTCTCACACATTCGGCCTGCTCGTGCTGACTACGTCGTCCTAGCCGCTTCAATTCCGCCGCCCTGGCCCTCCGCCGAAAAACTCACGAGGGCGTCTACGACACGCACACGAACCTCATGTTCATGCCGTCGATCATGCAGCCGACGCACGTGCGCTGGGAGCAGATCCCCCCGCCGCCTCCTGCTACCTCCACTCCACAACTCACGCTGACGAACGGCACCTCCCATGCCTCCCCTCTACCCCCAAGCTCCTCGGACACCCTCTTCCCACCAGTCCCCGCCACTCTCTCCTCCTCCCACGCAATAATAGACACACACTACACATCCCCTCCCATATCCTCCTTCTCCCCTTTCCCCTCCACTGGAAGCTTCCTCAACCCGTCCTTCAGCTCCAACAGTCCGAGCGAGATTCCGGATGAGCTCATCGCCGAGTTACCGGAGGATTGCAAACAGGCTTTATTGGCTGTGAGGGCTGAGGAGAGGAAGTGGCAGGATAGCTGCGGGTGGGGGAGTGAAGGAGTGGGTGGGGCGCGGGGGAGATTGAAGGTCGGGTTTGCTGGGTATCCGGTTTAGTATACGGGTGAACACGGGTGAATGCGACTGGAGATGCCTCCTGAGCGTGTGTTCTGGGAAGGGGATGAGGGGCAGGGGTTCTGGCGTTCGGGGGAACGAACCAAGGCAGGGATAGGATGGGGCGTCGGAGGTCTGCATAGCTGGGTACGGCTTGATTGCGAGATCGCTTCGGGACCGAATCTCATATAGCGAACCCGCTGGAGATCGCGAATGGGGGATTCTGCACGGCGAAAACGCTATGCTTGTACTATCTACACGTTTTGCTACAGATCCTTTCATCGCAATCCATGGATCTTGACGTATGCCCACGCGGCAATGGCCTCAACGTTGCAGTCGATGTGCGGCTGACATCTCGGCATGTGTTGTCCCCTAGCTAGCACCTGTACTTGAAAGCGCTTTGTGCGCCTGGCGTTGAGGTACGTCGTGCCATCCGACGGCGATCAAATCTCGAATCGCGATATGTGTTGCCGATCGAACTGACTCCTCATAAACAACAGCTCTATCTGCGGCCCCGCTCCTCTGCGGTTTCGCCCCGCAAATGGTACGGCTCGCGAGAAAGGCCTGGTAGCTCTTCCCATCAACCGTGCTCGAACCCAGCCCGTCGTCCCCCACCCCGCGTCCATCATTCATGATTCGCACCGTTCGGCGAATGCCTCGTCTCACGACCCGTACAGCGCTCCCGCTTCAACGTGTCCAAGCATGGTTCCAGCCATTTCTCGGCGGCGTATCGACCTGCGCCCTCGCATACTCAATCGGCACCCCCTCCCAAATCCCCTTCTTCTCCATCGCCACGCGATACAACTTCCCTCCTTCGCCTTTCTCAGCCCCTGCGCCTGGGCTTTTCACGCCCAGCTTCTCTCTCTCCTGCTCTGTCATGCCGTCGGAGTCCATGAGGCGGAGTGCCTCGCACGCGGAAGCCATGGAGCGGTATTGTTTTTCGAGTGATAGATTTTGGGCTAGCCGGACGTTGGCTTGATGGAGTTGGAAGGCGCGGTGGATTGTCCAGTGGCGGAGGGAGCGGTTTCGGGAGAAGCGGAGGGGGCGGGGAGTGAGAGGGTGTTGGAGGGCGTAGCGGAGGAGGGCTGGATTGCTGTTAGTATTGGCTCTGAGGTATGGAGAGAACGGTAGTTCCGGAATGGCTTACCTATGCGTTGATCGGGCTTCGGGCCTTTGTTCTTGCCTTTGCGGGCGAGGAGGGACAGCGTGGTGGAGAAGGGTTGGTTGAGACAGTGAGCGGGTGGGGGAATGGCGTGGAATACGCGTAGTGGCGAGAAGGCGCGGAGGAGAGACATTGAGGGGGCTTGCATTGTTGCAGTGTGAGTATGCTCACGATGGTCTGCCAATGCCTCGATGAAATCTGGCGATGGCCTCTGGAAAGACGCGGAGTCGGTTCCACCACCGGCTCGCGAGTCCCACGCCGCGGACCGGGGCGAGCGGGACTCGATTGTGGGGCTGGAACCCTGCATGCACGTTTCGTCAACCCCCACTGGATGCAACACCAAAAACTTTCCACACACTCCAGTGACTACTCACTCTTCAATCGAGACTATCCACTGCAAGACCGCCGCATTTCCCTGTCTCACTACCTCTTCAAGACTTTCGTTGAATTACCACGAAGCTCATTGATCTGCCCCGACCGCATAGCCAAGACTATCACGCCAACACGCAAAACCTACCCACTGAGGCCGCTCAGTCATCCCACGCGCCCGCTTGTTCCTGCATTTACCTGCATCACAAGGGCCAGAGCCGCGCGAGCACCTCCGCACGCAGCACCACCTCGTGATCCATCGCGAGGATTGCGTGAGGTGAGGCGAATCCTCTTCCTGCCTGAGGGTGGCACAAGAATCTGCTTGTCCGTCGTTCGCTGCTAGCTGTCTTTTCATCATTCTCTCTATAACCGCTACGCCACCATGGCCGAATCCGACTTCACTGTGCAATATGGCGATGACATTGCTAAAGCCGCAAAGCACCATGCTCGGCCTGACAAGTCAAAGCCATTCGCCTACGGCACCGCGGGCTTCCGCATGAACGCTGACCTACTGGACTCGGTTACCTTCACAGTCGGCATCCTCGCCGCGCTGAGGTCGAGAAAGCTGCAAGGCAAGACTATTGGGGTGATGATCACAGCCTCGCACAACCCGGCTAGGGACAATGGCGTCAAGATTGTCGATCCGTATGGAGACATGCTGGAGCAGTCGTGGGAGAAACACGCTACTGAGCTTGCTAACACGCCGACCGGGGAGATCAAGCAGGCGTACGAGAGGATCGCGAGGGAAGTTTTCAAGAGTGAGAACAAGGAGGAGGCGCATGTCATCATTGCGAGGGACACGCGGCCTTCAGGCAAGGCTTTGGTGAAGGCGCTGACGGATGCGCTGAATGCTATTGGAGCGAAGTACATTGACTATGGGGTCTTGACGACGCCGATACTGCACTACTTGACTCGGGCTACGAACACGCAAAACGACTCGCATCCCTATGGCGAGATCTCGGAGGAGGGCTACTACAAAAAGCTAGCCGCGGGATGGAAGACGGCAATGCAGTACAAGAAGCCCGAGGGTTCGCTGACAGTGGACTGCGCCAATGGCGTAGGTGCCGATGCATTGAAGAAGTTCCTCAAGCACATGCCAGCGGAGGATGACGAGAGCGGCGGCATCAAGATCAACGTCGTCAACGACCGGACCGACGATCCTTCAGTACTCAACGAGAAGGCAGGCGCAGACTACGTCAAGACTGGCCAGCGTGCTCCCGAGAGTTTTGACGGCAAGCCCTTCGAGCGCTGGTGCTCGTATGACGGCGACGCAGACCGTATCATCTACTACTTCACCGAGACTGGTAACGTCTTCCGCATGCTCGATGGTGATCGCATCGCTACTCTCGCCGCATCTTTCATCGGCAACATCGTCGAGAAGGCCGGTCTTGGGGATAAGATCCAGATCGCTGTCGTGCAGACAGCGTACGCCAACGGTGCAAGCACAAAGTACATCGAAGAGCGCCTCAAGCTCAAAGTCGAGTGCACGCCCACTGGTGTCAAGCATCTGCATCACGTCGCGAGCCGCTACGACATCGGCGTGTACTTTGAGGCCAACGGTCACGGGACTGTGCTCTTCTCGCAAAACGCATTACGGCAGATTCGCAAAGCTGATCCGCAGTCGCCTGCGCAGCTCGAAGCGCTCACAACCCTCCAAGCACTCACTGAACTCATCAATCAAACCGTCGGCGACGCCCTCTCCGACATGCTCCTGGTGGAAGTCATACTCGCGCACCAAAGCGGTGATGGCGAGCACAGCATCGCGAAGTGGTTCACAACTTACACCGATCTGCCCAACCGCCTCCTCCGAGTCGAAGTAGCGGACAAGAATAGCTTCACCACCGTTCCTGACACTGCGGAGCGGAAACTGCAGACTCCTGAGGGCATGCAAGGCAAGCTCGACGAGCTTGTGGCGAAGTACACTTCCGGCCGGTGCTTCGTGCGCGCTTCGGGCACGGAGAACGCGGTGCGAGTGTACGGAGAGGCGGCTAGCAAGCACGAAGTCGACAATTTGCTGCAGAGCGTTGAGGTGATGATCGAAAGAGGCGAGGCGGCGGGTAGGGTGGATCAACAGTAGTCGACGGTGTGGGTCGAAGCTGGCGTTCTGGCACAGATACATAATGCATTCTTCCTTTTCGGAAGACTAGCGAGGTCACGTCTGGCACACGGGGTCAGGGGAGGCTGGAGCATTGGGATGGGCTTGGGAGGTGATGGGCATATGTGCGGGCATGAAAATGGGGCGACTAAAAGTTTGTGATTGCATCTTAAGGGGAGACAAAAGTTTGGGGTTATGAGATATGATAGGATGAGATAGTATGGCCAGCATACAGCGGCCTACTGCACTAAAATGCAGAAACTGAGTGAAAGGAAATGCGAATGTGTCACGTGCTAGCGTGAGGTCTGCAACGTCACTTGGTCTGCCTTGGGGAGGCGATCGTGCCTTCCACAGCAATCTCACTTCCACATGTTGTAGCTACTCTGCATAGCCCCGAGAGGTATATACCATCACATCTGGGAAACGCGGTCACTCGTCCGAATCTCCGTACCACTACATCCATCTCCATCAAAGCCCAAAATTCTTGCCACGCGGTCCCCATCAAAGCAGCCCCTATCAGCGCAACATGTTTTGCCGTTGAGACCACAAAGCCTCCATATCACATTTCGAGCGGCCGCTTGGCGACTGGCCTTCATCACGAAGTCTCGAAAATGGCGCAGTCAGATCTTCTCGCTGAGCTAGATCGCCACGTCGCCACCCTCGTTGCGAACCCTGCCACCACGAAACTCGACACCAAACTCTTCAGCGATGCCGAGCTCATTCTACCGAACCACATCTCGCCACAGCAGACGCTGGACCTGGTCAAATCGCTTGCTGCGCTTCTACAAGTCGTTCAAGCTGACCCCACGCCAATCGTAAATTTACTCGTCAAACTCCTCGAGCCATTCACATTCGACGACATACTCGCCTTTGAGCCGCCCATAGACTTCGTCACTGGCCTCAACACTGCGGCACCGGTATGTATCAACCGGCTTATGCTCGAGTTGCTAAGCAAAGCTACAGGAAAGGCGAGCGATGCGGCTGTGCTGGCTGGGCTGCAGGGCGTCGTGGGCGCGGTCGTGAGTTGTTGGTTGGCGACGGGGGACGTTGGGGTTGCTCAGAAAGCCGGACGACTGCTTATAGATCTTCTACGAATTGATGCGGTCCGTGAAGCTGGGTTGGGGCAAGGGCTGGTGTGGAAACGGGTGTTTGGGGATGTGGATGTTTATAAACTACTTTTCAGTCTCTGCTCACTACAAGACGAGCACAAGATTGGTAAAGCGAGGATCTCGCTTGCGCAGGCGAGGTTGATGGATTGGGTTTCTGAGGTTGCGGTGATGGACTGGGCAACCGTGGTCAAGAGCCATCACGTTGAGGTGGAGAGGGCGTACGGCGTGACAGAAGGGGAGGGTGTGCTGGCTTTCGCTGTGCTAGGCATGGTAGATGCGGCAGAAGATCTCCTGATGGGCGTCAGTTTGGTGGACTTCTACTCAGCCCTACTAGGCACAAAAGGCAGCTCATCGACTTCGCCGCAGTTAGAGTGGCTGATCGGCAAAGGAGTGCACGACCGCACAGCTGAGTTCTACTTGGGAGACAGCGACTCAATCGAGTCCCGCTTCCTCTACGGTCCAGCGGCGAATTATCTCGCCAAGTACGCGGAGCTGTACCCCATGCACTACCTAGGCTCGAACATGGCAGGTAAAGTCAACGCCCGCCTACTCGTCGCTTTGGACCAATCGCCCGCAAGATGGGCACACGCGGAGTCGCCGAAGTACGATCTACACCTCCTCGCCAGTGTGCCTCGCACATCTCTACTCGTCCACACGAGTTCACTGGCAAATTACGGCAACCGGAGCCCGCTATCGCTCTTGCCTTCCAAAGCGACGAACGCAGACGTCCTGAACACACTTGCTACAATCTTCCACGGTCCATCGAAAGAGGAGCTTACGTTCCCGCCTAGCGCTACTAGTAGTGGGAAGGGTAGTCGCGGTGACATTGAGACCTCCTTGACCCGAATGCTGTACTATAACTATCTCGCCGAGAACCCACTTTTCTGGCAGAACATCACCAGGCACGCTGATACCATCGCGCTCGTCGACCTGGCATTGGCTGCCATCAACGTTATCGCTGCCGTCACAACAGGAAACTGGTCCACTACATCCACGCTCGCCATGCCGAATGCAACCTTTCCCACCCCGCCAACCGGTCACCTGGCCATACTTTCTCCGCCTGCCCTGGAGTACACGCTCCCCTACCTCCTCGCGCCCGCAAAGTCGTTCTCGCATCTCGTCGGCGGTCGCGGCGACTCCGAGAGCGCAGTCTACCGTATCGGCGTCGCCAAGCACGAGGCGCTGAAAGCACTCCAGCGCAGAATCGAAGAGCAAGCCCGCGCAGAGCCCGGCGAAGGCTACGACGAGATCTTGGCCACCATTAGCCGGCGGGTCGCCACAGGCGTGACCGGGAATCGGGAAGGCGAGGTGGGTGGGAGAGTCGCGACGATGGATATGTAGCGTCGTCTAGCCAACCTAGATCAAATGTTGAAGCCGCTGCGCTTGTGCACTAGCCTCCCTTTGACCCAGACGGCGAGCGTATTGCGGTCATCGCCTGTGTAGACCCACTTGGCTACTTTCTCCTCCCATGGTTCCTTGCCGAAGATCTCGAGTAGGCCTTCGCTCTGGTCGATTTCGTCTGTATCGACTGTGTCGCCTAAGCCGACGACTTGAGCGTCCCAGTCCATGCCCACCTCAAACCCACCGATTTTGCTTTCGAGGCCAACGACTTTTGCGCCGCCGCGCGTGGCGAGGTACAAAGCTTCTTCGACTGCTAGCTTAGCTTTATCGCCATCTGTCATGGCGACGTGGCGAGAGACGAGAAGCGCTTCGCGAGTCTCGGACAGCATACTGGACGTATGCCCGCCGGAGACGTCTGTGCCTAGGCCGATGGTGAGGCCTTCGTCCAGCAGCTCACGGACTTTCGCCCGGCCAGAAGTGATGGCTGTGTTGCTCGCTGGGCAGTGGCTGATCTTCGCATCGCGGGACTTGATTAATTGGCGCTCTGCGGGGGAGAGGTGCACAGCATGCGCCAGGATGGTCTTGGGCGTCAGCAAACCTGCTGTATCGTAGACATGGGCGTAAGAGTCTGCTTCAGGAAACAATTCGGCTACCAGCGCGATTTCAGAAGTGTTCTCGGAGATGTGCGTCTGCACTGGGAGGTTCGTCTCCTTCTGCAGAGATCCCAGGGCCGCGAGCGTGGCTGTATGGCAGGAGGGCGCGAAGCGGGGCGTGATGATTGGGGAGATCAGGTCAAAAGAAGGGTCGATAGAGCGGATGTGCGAGATGCAGGATCGAGTGTCGGCGATCGCTGACTCGGTGCTCTCATCCTGATAATACTCAGGGCTCATGCGGTCCATACAGACCCTGCCCACGAATGCTCGTTGGCCGCGCTTGAGGCAGATGTCCGCTAGGAGATTCGTGGCGGGCACGTGAGTAGTGGCGTAGTAGCATGCTGTCGTTGTGCCTTGGGAGAGTGTGCGGGCTACGACGCGGTTGTAGACTTTTGAGGCGATTGCAGTGTCGGAGAAAGAGGACTCCAGTGGGAAGGTATAGGTATTCAACCAGTCCAGGAGGGTGGACTTGCCGAAGACGCCAGCGTTGGGATATTGGGAGGCGTGGATGTGCGTGTCTGCAATGGTGTTAGTATGGGTTGACGTGACGACAAAGTTGATAATGCTAAATCAAGGTACCTATGAAGCCTGGGAAGAAGAACTTGTTGCCTTCGAGTTTGATGGTATGGACTGAGTCCCAGCCGTCTGGAGCCTTATCGGGTCCAGGTCTGGTAATGTAGGCGATCTTGCCATGCTCATCAACGCCAATGGTGGCTTCCTCGCAGATTTCTAAATCGGTCAACGACTTCGAGTGAATGAACGTTCCTACGAACTTCCGTCTCTCGAGTGCCATGATACGTTCTTGGAAACGACGAAGAAGTCCTTAATGTTTCGTCAGCAGGAGCGATGGTGACTTTGGACCTCTGACCTCTACGCTGCTTCCCAGTAGGTGCTTATCATACATAGATATGTTCGCGCTGTGGAA
This sequence comes from Oleoguttula sp. CCFEE 5521, assembly GCA_036872775.1. Classification (NCBI taxonomy): domain Eukaryota; kingdom Fungi; phylum Ascomycota; class Dothideomycetes; order Mycosphaerellales; family Teratosphaeriaceae; genus Oleoguttula; species Oleoguttula sp. CCFEE 5521. The sequence goes on from JAVRRP010000012.1 coordinate 10,150, forward strand.
AATGAAGTTTGGTGGTTGTGTTCGGTGTGGGTCGCAACGGCGGGCTCCGACCCCATGGCATTGAGATCAAACACAGGTTGAGCATCGAGGATCCTCTCCAACGAACACATGGACACATGAGTCCAAACGGTAGAAGACATATCATGGATCTCGCCGCCTAGAAGTTCATTCCGTATTGAGTACTCATGAGATCTATTATCTGAGCCCGGTGGGCCCTGACGATCAACTACCGAGGGTTTGATCGAATACATTGTCACAGAGCTGTACCTTTCAGTGTCGTGGGCGCTTTTGTAGATGCGCAAAACGTCTTACACCTCATGGGGAGCAGTGCTAGCAGGAGTGGCCGCGGAATCGAGACGTAGATCAAGAGGATTCTCTACAATTTGCTGACAGTGATCTTCCTTTGCCCGACAACCTTCATCTTCGACCGGCCATTGCTCAAGACCACCTTCCCTCCCTTCACACTGGTCACGAACCTGATGTCCTCCCAGCCCTGCGCGTCCTTGTCGCCAGTCCGCCAGATCTGTGTGACAAGACAATCGCCCGGCTTGACCGGCGACGCAAACCTCGCTGCAAACTCCCTCATGTTGCCGGGGTCGCTTCCTCCCAACAGCTTCAACAGCGCATGTGCGGTCGTATTCCACGAGTACAGGCCGTGCATGATCGCTCCGCCAAAGCCCATAGCTTGACCCGGCTCAGGCGTAGCGTGCAGCGGGTTGTAATCGCCATTAAGACGATACAAATGCGCCGTCTCCGCCTGCGTCTGATGCTCATACGTGACATCCGGTTTCTTCCCCTCAGGCGGTGGGTAGTTCACGCCCTTCGGCCCCTTCGGTCCACCCCAATTCCCCTGCCCAACAAAGAATCCAGACCCAATCATAGAGCAGTAAATCTCCTCCGACCCCTTCTCCGCGAGATCCGTCTGCGTCTCCACGACTGTGCCAGACTTGCCCTTGTCGTAGACTCCTACGACTTTGCGGCGGACTTCGAAGGATTTACCTTCAGAGGTTGTGGGGATGGCCTTGTAGAAGATCATGCGGCGTTCGCCGTCTAGGACTCGACGGGAGTCGAGTTTGGGGACACCGGGGATGCCGCCATCGGAGGAAGATTGCGCGGCGTAGAAGTCTATGACTTCTTGGGTCGTCTTCTTGAAGGGGAGGAGGATCGGGTAAGTTGGGAGGGCGGCAAATTGAGGGTGGAGCTCCTTGGCGGGTATCAGACTTGCTTGGACTTGATTACGAGGAGGACATGAGACAGAAATGTCTTACATAGATCAGATGAAGCTCGTCCACTGTTGCGCCTACGCTGTAGGCGAAGAGCAGGACATCACGTTTGAGCCATTGCACGGCGTCTGGTGGGTAGGTGTGACCTGCACCGGCTCCTTTCTCTGACATGATTGATTACTGTTGAGTGTGATACTGGAGACGTGAGTCCGTGAAGGACGGGAGCTGAACACCTAACTTACATGGCTACGATTCATGATCATGCTCAGCTCGAGGAGGGAGCTCTCGGAAGCCGAGGTCAATCAATGAACAGCTGTATTATGTAAGCAGATGCCCGAGTCCACCCCATGCCTTTGTCCTGACGCATGTGGGTATCTCAAGGTCAATGCCATCTCCCGAACGCCTGATCGCTATGCATGAAGCACTTTTGTTTACCACCTTGATGCGTTTGCTTTGCTGTGTCCTCTTCCATCCGGTCAAACATGGCCCTGCCGCCCATTCTAAAACCCCTCTGGCTGCTCTCTCTAGCCGCGACACTGCACTGGCGCCAGCATGGCTGAGAACTGGGAACAAGTCAGCAATGCAATACTAGCACGAGCAAGATGTGACGTACATAGTCATCCCCCTCCATGACTTTACCAGGAGTAGGCTCCGTATATGATACCTCAGCCATGGTTTCTTTCAGCAACGGCACCACTTGCTCATATTCCGCCTTCGGACGCTCCAGCTCCTCCAGGCTCTGTGATCCCCACGCCGTGGTGGTGAGCGTGCAGAGCGCATACAGATTGAGCAGTCCATGCATGTAGCCGAACAAGATTGAGACAGGCAGGAAGCGAATATCGTCCGGGTAGCGACAGAAGTGCGGCAGAAGCTTGACGACCTTGGTGAACAGCAGCCATGCAGCGAAACAGCAGAATAGGACGGTGCGAGTACATTCCGAGCAGTCCTGGACAGCAAAGTAGAGCAGAGTGAACAGAGTCCCATCGATCAAGATCGCCGGAGTCTGGAACTGGCCAAGGTAGATCACGTATGTGCCCCAGCAGTGGTCGAGACTCCACCAGTACGACTCATTTGTCATGACGGTGAAGTTGCCACGCCAGTGAGCTCTCGCCCAGCGGAGGCACTGCTGGATGTACTTTGGGTTGTCCTCGAGGCTTGTTTCGAGGACTGCGGCAGTCTGAAGCGCGATCTTCCAGCCGCGCGAGTAGACGAAGCGAGTCAGGCACTTGTCGTCATCTGTGTTGAGCGGACGGCCCAGCCAAGAGTCATGGGTGAAGTACCAGTAGAAATCCTCGTTCTTCAAGATCTTGGTGCGGTATGCTGCAGTGCGTCCAGAGAGGGTGGAGATCGAGCCGTCGATGGCGTTGGTGGTGATGTTGTTCCAAACACGACGCTCGAGGTAGCTCATGCCCAAGAAGTTCCAGAAATTCGGGCTTGCATTGCGACGAGTGCGCTGACGAGTACCGCCAGCGCCGACTTGAGAGTCCTCGAAGATCGCAAGAAGGTGCTCAAGGTAGTGACGAGGCCAGAAGACATCGTCGTCCGCAAAGACTGTGATCTCAGTCGCCACCTCTTGCAACGCGCGGATCATCTGGTTGCGCTTGTTGAGCTTCTCGACACCAAGGACCTTGACGTGGAAGGAGTTGAGTGCGCAGAGGTCGCGCACGAGGGAGACATTGCCAACAGCCGTGACAACGATCACCTTGGCTGGACCGCAGTTCACGATGCAGCGCAGGCACTGCACCAGCTCTGCCGGAGTCTTGAATGTTGTGGGAATCACGACAGTAACATTGCAAGCGCGAAACTTGGGGTCTTTGGCGATTGGGTATGGTTTGTAAAGAATGTTTGCGGAGATGCCAGCTATCAAGCGAGTGTAGCGAAGAGCGCATGTGACCCAAAAGAGGCAAAGCAGATTGAGCATACCGGCGACGAGTGCCGGCACTCGAGCCGCGACAATGCTGCTGGAAAGTGTATGCGCTCGCGATGGTGCGTGTATCGGCTCCGAATGAGTGATAAGGGTACTGTTATCAGCAGCGTGTAGGTGTGGTGCGGTGTCGAGCGTGCTTGAAGCAACTGTCGGACCGCGTACCAATGCTTCGAGGTGAAGTGATCGGACCGACATCTTGGAAGTGCACCGAATGTTTACGTGTATGGAGGGGCGGGGCGGCAAGGCGGGAGCATGCGGCGATGCGAGGCAATTCTTTCACGTTGCCCACTGGATGGAGGTGTGGCAGTTCGAGGACCTGAGAACAAAGAGGGAAGGAGCGACTCGGAGTGTTCGACCTTCTGAACCTACCGGGGATGGTGACTACGCTAGGGCTTGCTGGGGGTGGTCAATGGTGGAGACGACGACGGTGAGTAAAATTGTGCTTGCATGAGGGATGCTGACAACCACTGGTGTAGATGTTGCTGGAAGTCCCATGCGCTCGTAGCGGCTGCAGCGCACAACACTGAAGAGAGGTCAAGAGTAAGCATGCGCAGCGCAAGACTCGATGATCGAATCGAGGATAGCCATCATTGCCAGTGATGCGCCTGCAAGGCTGAGTGCCATGTTGGTGAGTGCAGTAAGTGCATGCTCGTATCTGCCATGTTGCCCCTTTTCGTGTCAATGCCCTGCACCATATCGACGAGGGTGCGGAGACGACGGCAAGCATGCATGCAAGCTCATGGTGAGGCGCCGTGAGTATACGACCAAGGTGATCTACACCATCATCGAAATCATAATCACCACCACATATTCGACTACTGCCCACTACTTCCTCACCAAGGAAGGCACGACGTCAATCACCCCACGCGGGGTACGGAGGTGGGTTCATATCCAACTGTTTTCAATACCTTCCACTCAGGTCAAATGGCCCAACGGTTATATTTGCTGTCCCTCACTCTTTCTGGGAGCCTCCACCCGGGCTCCGCTCCCTCGACTACACTTGTCCTGGTGACTGAGGTGATAGGGCCTGGGTCCCAAGCGCGGGCCTGGATCTGACAGGGACGTAAGCGCTCCGTTGAGATCTTCCAGGCGGTCAACCCAAGAACACTGGGGGGCTATAGCCAGTTAGATCTGTGTTACACCTTTTTGCTGTTTCTGCCTTTGTTGTTTTGCGCGCTTAGTGTGCTGAGTTCGAATCTGGCAGTCGGCGGGGCGGGGTGGTGGGGTCCGTGCCACTTCACGAGCACATGGTGGAAGAACATTTCGCTAAGCGATTGTGGTTATGGCATTCAACGAGAGTCAGTCACTGGCGAAGAGCTTCTCATAGCGCAATCCCCCTGGCTCGCGCTAGGAAGCGACATCGCTCCTCATGTTCACCCTAAGCTGCTGTCCTGAGGTTGCGAGTCGATGCGGCTCTGCGCGCCGTCGATGGTCTGCAGCTCATGTGCACCTCTCTTGGACTTGAACATATTCGCGTTATGTGCGCATCTACTGGAACACTGACAAGACCAGCAAAGTTGTGCGGAAACACTATGTGTATGAAGAATACCTCAAGCCGCATCGGCGCCACCCGCTCACAAGACCTTGAGGCCTAGAAGCCAAGCAGACCTTCACGACGCGCTAGGACGATAGCCGCAATTGCGCCGGAGTGAATGCACGTTGGAATGCTGCTGGGTTGTTGACAAGGAACAAGGCAACGCGAGCTATGAATGGCACGAGGAGTATCAAGAAGGATTGCACCTGGGGCAAACGATGCACATACTGGACTGAGGCACGTGAGACGCCGGATGCCGAGATGCTGTTCTGGACCCTACAATGCAAAATGTGTCGGTCGAGACTAGCACGTTTTGCTTCCGCTTTTCTGCCCCTCTGGAATTTCGTCGTGTCCGCTACAAAGTGACAGTCACAATGCAGAATCACGACTCAACGACGAGTGATCGAAGTTCGGAGGTTCGCACTGTGACACCGTGTTCACCTCTGCTATGTTTGTGTCCACATGCAAAGGCTACTCAGTGTGCGCTGGTACGACCAACAGGCTCCATGAAGCGTTTGGACAGGCGAAGCCCAGGCTCTCGCATTCGCGTGCATATTTGGCGAATCTCGCGGGTAAAGTAGGCTCCAAGATTGAGCGTCTTGAATCGGGACTCGAATCAGCGGCAGATCACTGTAGTCCGGAATCGCCTATTTCGGAACGGCGATCCTTCGCCAGGAAGTGCTGCAGAACCGTCTTGGCGTGTGCATTCTGTGGGGTAGCGAACGACGCCCTTCAATTTACTGACCTGATATCCTGGTCACAATCACAAAGCCACACTGCAGTACAAGTTGGCAGGAGCAGTTGATGCTGACGGTCGAGAGTACAGTGCAGTTGCACAGGTATTCTTGGCCTCGTATCCGGAGCACCAGCATTTTGGGGTCGTGGTCGCCCGGATAAGGTCGCACGCTAAGCATAAGTACAAGCATTCCCTTCGTGTCTATCATTCTGTTGATCATTGCCCTCATCAGACTGATACTTTCGGCCCGTGCGTGAGCTTTCACAGGCCCTGTCTACAGCCTCGCAAGGCTGATCAAGCGAAGATGTCGACTTCAACGTGGTTCGGCCGAGCGATTGCGTTCGCTGCAATTGCAGCTACCTCTACATTCGCATTTCCCCAATCGTCGACAGACCCTCGAGCGTGGCAGCAATGTGGCGGCATTGGCTACGCAGGTGCCACGAATTGCCCACCAGGTTTCCCTTGCACTAGACTCAACGATTATTTCTCAATGTGCTACCCGCCGGCCACCACAACGACCACACCCTCCGCAACGACCACTCCTGTCATCACAACCCCTTCTCCAGTCACGACCACTGCCACAACCGCGAACACTCGGTCATACCAGCAATGTGGTGGCATCGGCTACGCAGGCCCAACGGAATGTCCGTCAAACTTCCCCTGCGCTAGATTCAACGACTACTTCTCGACTTGCGGTCCGTCAGCCACGACCTCGTCCACTCGATCCATCACCACAATTTCTAGCACCACCACTACGACTTCCCCGACCACTACCACCACTTCCACCACGACTCCTCTGCCTTCTCGAGCATACGCGCAATGTGGCGGCCAAGGCTACAATGGCCCAACAACCTGCCCGCCAGGATATCCCTGCCAAAGAGAGAATGATTACTTCTCGAATTGTCTACCTGTAACCATCACTTCGTCCATAAGCTCCATCACGACTCCTCCTCCCACCACCACCTCCAGCTCCCTCTCCACGACCAGATCCTGCGCCAGCACAGTCTGCCAAGACTTCATCAACTCCTGCGGCCAAACCTACGGCGGCTGTTACCCGTACTGCTCCGGCTTCACGCGCCCAACATTCACGCCTCCACCTTGCACTACAACGACTAAATCTCCCCCGACAACGACCAAGCCTCCCAGCACCACCCTTCCCCCAGTCTCCACCCCAACAAGTACCAAGTGCACCCTAACCCTCTGCGAAGACCTAATAAACAGCTGCGGCCGCGCATACGGCGGCTGCTACGAAGTCTGCGGCTCTTACACACGCCCGAGTTTCACGGTGCCGACTTGTCCGCCTACGACCACATCTACCACCACGAGCTCATCGATCTCCATTACGACGGCGAAGCCTACGACTTGTACGAGTACGAGGTGCGAGGATAATGTGAATGCTTGTGGCAAGACTTATGGAGGTTGTTATCCTTTTTGCTCGGGCTTTCCGCGGCCGACGTTCGTAGATCCGGGATGTAGTTCGACGAAGACGACGGGGAAGGCGCCTGTGCCGACAACAGCGGTGCCGTACTGAGGTATTGAGGGAAAGCACGGCAGGAGTCTGTGTTGGGAACATCGACCGCGAAGACTTGCATGATAGCTACATGAGATATGATACAATCCTCTCACACCTTTCCGCATCTCACACCCTAGCAGCTCTCAACCACCCAGCCATCCCATTTGCATATCCGAGCAGCTCCTCCACCCTTCCTTTCTCCACCTCCACAACGTCTCTCCACTCCTCAATCACTTCTCTGACGCCCTCGTCGCTCCCGATGAAGGAGCCATGACATCTCAGCCACACCGCCATCCACGCCTGCGCAATTTCGAAGTCACGATGTTGGCGAAGTGACCACGTGATAGCTTGCACAAAAGCCGAGATCTCGGATGCCGGGGTTTGGAAATTGGGGAGGGAGAGAGGGAGCGGGGAAAGGGAACGGATCTCCAGATCTGCGGCTGAAGGTGTGAGGGAATTGAGATGAGTGAAGAACGCCGTGAACCCCTCATCGAAAGGCGAGGTGACAGTAGATTGCAGTAGTGTCGTGAAAGGACTGCGACTCGATTTCCGCGCTTTCGAGTGTATGCGGCTCAGCGCTGTCTCTGGCTCCGCTACTTCTGGCTGCGCAGGAAGCAGACCCTTCTGCGCAGCTTGCCTATCCTGCAGCGAAGGCAGGAAGAATGGCGCTTTCTCTGGTTTCTTTGGTGGCTCGATGGGTTTGTTGCGCTGGCGTATGAGATCTAGATGGAGCAAGTTCTGCCATCTTGAGCGAGGGACCAGGGAGAGAGAGACAAGGTCTGCGGAGAGTGTATCAAGCTCTGTGCCGTAGTCGATGGGCGCGAGGAGATCGGTGATATCTTCCATATCTTCTGAGAAGTCGATGGGGATGAGGGTGTCGGCGTTCTCGCCGCTCGAAGTGGGCGCTTGTGCTTCGCCCGTCACAATCGCGGCAAGCTCCGATGCAGTGATGTGTCGCGTAGGTACGTGCGTGAACAGCGTTCGATTCGTCCAAATGTCTACGCCCACTGAGTCGGATGAGGCGGTCGCGAGGTACTCGCCTGTGGGTGAGAAAGCAATGCTCGTACAGGATGCTTTGAGCTTGCATGCATCCACTAGGTGTCCGGTCGGAAGATCCCAAAGTAGCACGAGCTGTCCCATGGCTGTTGCGATCCAGTGACCATCGTTCGAAAAGACTAGGTCTGTGATTGGCAGATCCTGCAGTGCGTTGATGGTCGGGCGTGAAGGCCACAGCTCACGTATGAGCTTGTACGTGTTCGTATCGACAACCCGCACGCAGCCGTCGGTGCAGGATACGGCTACGAGGTCTGTGCCTCTATGGAAGCGCATTGCCACGATGCCACATGACAGTGACCAATCAATTTGATGTCGCAGTAAGCCACTGCTAAAGTCCCAGAACTTCAGCTTGCCATCGGATCCAGCTGAGATGACAGTCTTATTCAGATTGTCGACTGCCAGTCCAACGACGGCACAAGCATGCCGCCCTTGGCCGCGATAGAAGACCTTCTTGCCTTCGTTCTCTTCAACGAGACCATGTTTCTCCATGTCAGTCTTCAGCTGCTTCGCCTGCTGTGGTGTCAATCGGGCTGGAAAGCGCTGTCGATGCAGTCCAGATTGCAAGTTGTGCAAGTCGATGGCACCCGTGGAGCTGCCGACCACTGCGAACGTACCACAAGGCGACATGGCGACAGCTTTCACTTTGCCCTTATCTCCAGTCTCGAACGCCCAACGACCTGCGCGTTTGCGGCCCCAGAACCATGTCCGTGCTTTGCTGTCATCTTCATGTGCGGTGACTATGCTCTCCCAGCCAGTCATGCCACTGACTTCGGCATCGACCTTCTTGCCCTTGGCGTTTTGCCAGATCGGGTGCTTACCCGGAACTGCTCCGATGCCTCCATCACGGTTCAGACTACAGGCCATAGCAGTGACAGGTGGGCACTTCAAGTTGTCAAAGCTGTCTCTGTTCTCACTAGCGAGCAGACCTTGCTTTCTGGCCTTACCTTGGACGGCACCTTGGCTGATCTCCGTGCTCTGACCGTCTCGTCGCAGCGACCATGCCCACAGACTGCGGTCATTACTACTTGACATGAGCCATTTGCCTGTGTCGTCTGAGCCATCCGAGGCTGACGGAAGGAACTCAAGTCTCGTGACAGGTGCGCCATGTCCTTGTCGCTGATGCAGGATGCGAGGTATCGGGCTGAAGGGTGTCTCGTCAAAGATCCAAGTTTTGAGACTGTTGTCCAGACCGCTGCTGACGATCACGCCCTGACCTGCAAGAAACTCGACGCGACTGACGCCACCTGGCGTAGATGTAGTGGGATGCGCGTGAGCTGCACGTAGAGTACCTGCCTTCCTGCCGCCATTGTTGAGGTCCCAGAGCGTGACGTCGCCTGAAGTGGTGGATGCAGTAGCCATGACTCCCGGTTTTCTACCATCATCGCCTGCGCCCATGCCATCGGTCCGGAAAGTGATTGATGTCACAGCCAGGCCTGACGAGGCGTTCAAAGTGATGACAGACTGATCTGCTCGAACGTCGTAGATCAATACCGGTCCGCTTTCATACGCAATTGCCACAAGCGAGAGGGCCGGTGTCGGCTCCAGCGCAGTAATCGCGCCATAAGACGCAGAGGGTGGCAAGATGGTATAGACTAGCTTCCCAGCCGAGACGTTCCAGATCTCAGCACTGCCATCCTGCCGTCCAATGATGATCTTGTTGAGATATGTTGGCAGGCTGGCGATACAATGTGTGAAAGGCACAGGCGATGTGCCCTTGATGGTGGTGTGTAACTCATAGCTGTCGGTCTTCCACACCAGCAATGTCGTGCTGCACACTCCAACAACCCATGACCCGAAGATGCAGATCTTTTCGATATCCTCATCCAATGATCGCGGCACTTCCAGCGCACCCTCCTGCTTGCCTCTCTTGTAGACCCATATCCCTCGCGAGGGGTCCTCGCCCTCACCACCCCAAGCAGCGAAGACCTTGTCCTTCCATGCCGCGCTCGCAGTAATCACCTCTGGCGTCTGCGGTCTCGTGATGAAGACTAGATTGAGTCCTCGCCTCAGATCGTATGTCTGCAGGCTTCGGCCAACAGATGTCGTGATCTGGAACGTCGTCTTGCCTAATGGGATTGAAGTGAAAGGCACTTTCGTGGGCGACACCAGGCCAACTGTGCGGTATGGCGCAAAGACTCGGCTTCGATGCGCTGTTTCGACATGCCCATTTCCGTTGGCCAACTTCTGCCTCTTCGTACCGCGATCGCTATCGCCATATTCTGCAACTGCCATGATGTACAACGTGATGTTGTAATCGCTTCGCCCATTCATCTCGTGAAGTTCGGGCTCTCAAAAAAAGTTCGAAGCTTCAACATGGACGTCATTCCTCGGTATGGTGTGAACGGCGAGATACGGCAGCACACGGTTTTACTAACACACACAACATTCACCTCATTCGCCGAGTCCATCACATCATCACGTCTACATGACTAGCGACTAATACTGCTGGCGTGCTTTCTGACTGGATCTGTGGCCTACGCTGCGACGGACCAATGGCCTGGTACGAAAGCATCAGGTCTTGAGAAAAGCTTCTTCAGTCTGGTAAAGCTGCATCCCTGTTGAATCCTCTTCTTCCGCAGTATAACTCTATGATGGATCCATTGGCTAGGACGACGTCTACCGAATCCACTCGCTCAGTTGCGCCGCCTCATCAACTATCTGCAAACCCTTCATCAAACTCCTCCAAAAAGGGCAAGCTGCCAGATCCTGAACCTTCAAGCGGGATTGTAGACGCTAGCCTTTGGATCCCTCCACCTTCGAAACCTACTTTGCATCGTCACGCTCTATCTTCGAGGCGATCTTCTCGCATAGGTTCGAGTCCTCTTTTATCTGCAGCGGGTAGCTCCTCGGACGGTACTGCACAGTCTCGACCTGTAAGTCTCGACGAGATGGCTGCCAGACCAGATCTCAGTGGTCCATCGGTAGGCCAGAACGGTATCACGGTACCAAGCAGCCTCCCAGAACCGGCGCTATCAAGCATGTTGCGAGCACCGGAGCCAGATCTTGCGCCGAATCGATTGAGCTTTTCATCACAGTCGAACTACAGTGCCGGCCTATATAACGCAGCCAAAGCCAGCGCACCGAGCTCGGTGACTGGCTCGGATCTGGAGGGCGGTGCGACTACTGCTACTCACCCTATCTCCGTGACTACTTCAACACAGCATGGGGCACTCTCTCCTACCCTCAATGGCATCTCACGTGACCCCAACAATGCAACACAGAACTCTGATGTTGCGCCATCGTCGCCAATGTCATCAGGTCCGCCTACCGTGACATCCCATCAAGGCCGGACCGTCCGCGGACGCACACCAACAGCCTCAAGGAGAGTCTCTGGAAGCGTGCCAGGTAGTGCCTCGCCCTCCACTGATCGCGGCAGCAACGCTGAGCTACCTCCAAACTTCATCGGCACGCTTGGTATCTGCGCACTAGACGCTAAGGCTCGGTCAAAGCCATCGCGCAGCATTCTCAACCGCATCATGGGTAAGGACAATGACTTCAAGGTCGTCATATTTAGTGATAAGGTGATCTTGGATGAGAATGTCGAGAACTGGCCACTTTGCGACTTCCTCATCAGTTTCTTTAGCGATGGCTTCCCACTGGAGAAGGCTATAGCATACGCCAAGCTGCGAAAGCCGTTCTGTGTCAACGATCTGCCTATGCAGACAATTTTGTGGGATCGGCGCATGTGCCTCAAGATTCTGGATAAGCTAGAAGTCCCTACACCCAAGCGCGTGACTGTCGACCGCGATGGTGGTCCAGTGATCCTTAGTGTGGACATTGCAGACCGTATGCGGAGCTTGACTGGTCTGCGGCTTGAGTGCTCGGACGATGGCCGCGGTGGCGGCGAGCCTGCGCCCAAGGATGTGCATATGGAAGACGACAATGACACACTTGTTGTTGATGGTCACAGACTGGCCAAACCCTTCGTCGAGAAGCCAGTCAGTGGCGAAGACCACAATGTGTACATCTACTATGCTGGTGGTGGGGGACGACGTCTGTTCCGGAAGGTCAACAACAAGAGCTCAGAGAAAGACGACACTCTCCTGGTGCCACGGTCGATCACAGAGCCAGGCTCATCATACATCTACGAGCAGTTCCTCAAGGTGGAGAATGCAGAAGACGTCAAAGCCTACACTGTCGGTCCCGACTACTGTCACGCCGAGACCCGAAAGTCGCCTGTCGTTGACGGCCTTGTCAAGCGTAATCCGAATGGCAAAGAGATCCGTTACGTCACGTCACTTTCGAAGGAAGAGCAGCTCATGGCGTCAAAGATTGCACGCGGCTTCGGCCAGGCTGTCTGCGGCTTCGACCTGCTACGGGTAGACAATGGCAGCTATGTGATCGATGTCAACGGCTGGAGCTTCGTTAAGGATAACAATGAATACTATGACAAGTGTGCTTCGATCTTGAAAAATATGTTCATTGTCGCGAAGCTGCGCAAGGAAGGCAAGTGGACGCCAAGCGCTGAGGACAGCATTGCCGATCCGTACAGCATGCTACCACCTATGATCGGATCAGAGAGCATGCCAATCCAACGTAAGCCCACGATCCCACTTGAGGAAAGGACAGGACACCGCAACGCACTCAAGAGCGCACTACGGAAGACGCGTAGCATTTCGCAGCTCCGCGACACAGTCGTCCATGCTGCAACCAAGCACGGCTTCCCTCACAGCCATCGAGGTGCAAGCGGTACCACGAGCCCTATTACCAGTCCGTCCAGTTTGGAGCGACCCGCAACGATACCGAAGCGGTTGCACGCCGAGTCGATGTCGAGAGATGACATGCTGCCACCACCTGCGCAAACGAAGGATCTAGAGCAACTGCGTGCGTCTACAGACATGGCCTCTGTGCATTCCGAGCCCGTCATTGAGACCGAGACGGAACCGCCGGCTGACATCCCCGCACCTGCTTCGAAGAGCCAGTGGAAGCTCAAGGGCATGGTGGCAGTTATACGTCATGCTGATCGGACGCCAAAGCAGAAGTTCAAGTTCACATTTCACACGAAGCCTTTCGTCGCCCTGCTTCGTGGACATCAAGAAGAAGTGCTACTGGTCGGCGAGGCAGCGTTGAAGAGTGTGCAGGCCGCTGTGCAGCAGGCTATGATCGAAGGCGAGGAGGACATGGCGAAGCTACGCACGCTGAGCAATGCGCTGGTGCGCAAGGGCGGGCTGGCAGGGACAAAAGTACAGATTAAGCCAATGTTCAAGAAGCCGAAGAACAAGGACAAGACAGCGGGCAAAGACGAGGTAAAAGCAGGAACAGACGTCCCACCGCCTCAGTCAACAGACGAGCCCCAGAAGCACCCCGAAGACTTCCCGACCGAGACACCCGCGACTCAGAGCTCCTCCCCGCGCACCCAGACTCGCAGCGACTCCATCTCCGAAGTCACCATGTCCCGCGTCACAGCCGCCGACGAACGCCTCGTCGTGGACAAGCTGCAACTGGTCATGAAATGGGGTGGTGAGCCAACACACTCCGCCCGCTACCAAGCCACAGATCTCGGCGAGAACATGCGCAATGACCTCCTACTTATGAACCGCGATGTACTCAACGACGTGTCAATCTTCACATCCTCAGAACGCCGTGTTACAACTTCAGCACAAATATTCGCATCTGCGTTTCTGGAGCAGAAGGATGTAGGAGAGAGCCAGATTCGAGTCCGCAAGGACCTGCTAGACGACAGCAACGCAGCCAAAGATGAGATGGATAGGGTGAAGAAAAAGCTGAAGGGGCTGCTGAGGAAGGGCGAACGTGCACCAGAGCAATTCGCCTGGCCGAAAGACGGAACACCTGAGCCTTACGTCGTTGTCCGCAAGGTGGTTGAGCTGATGAAGTTCCACCGCCGCGTTATGCGCCACAACTTCGCCAAGCTCGGCAGCTCAGACGCCGTCGCTTCCCTGGAGAAACTCAAGAAGCCCAGTTCTGCTCCGCCAGACGTAGGTAGCAGCGTGGCTTCCGCCGTTGCTGTGGATCCGGCTGTGCTCCAGACAAGCCCTGCGTCCGCTGTGCAAGCTAGGTGGTGCACAGGCGAAGACGCGGAGCTGTTCAAAGAGCGCTGGGAAAAGCTGTTCAATGAGTTCGTGGACGCCGAGAAAGTCGATCCGAGTAAGATCAGCGAGCTGTACGATACGATGAAGTTTGATGCGTTGCACAATCGGCAGTTTTTGGAGTGGGTGTTCACGCCTAGTAAGAGCATACTACTGGAGGAGGAGGCTATTGAGGCAGAGTTGGCTAGGACTGCTAGTCGTGAGGCGAAGGAGGAGGGTGACCAGCCGATTCCTGCTGGCACGCAGAGCGAGACGTCTGCAGAGAACAGCTCGCGCACTTCGCCTGTGCCTACCACTGAGCCCACGTCAACGAACGATCGCAAGGCCTCAGTTGCGCCCACAATGGCAGAGCGCATGGGTTTCCGCCGGAAATCACAAGATCTGGTGCGTCAAGCTGCTGCTTCCCAGGCTGCTGCACGTGAAAGCTCGCCGCAAGCTTACTTCAAGCTCTTCACCGGCCACTCGGACGAGCAGTCCGAGTCGAAGGCGAAGCACGATGTTAGACTGGAGAAGCTGAATGAGCTGTACTCGCTGAGCAAGATTCTGTTTGACTTCATCGGACCGCAGGAGTACGGCATTACAAACGCGGAGAAGTTGGAAATCGGACTGCTAACCAGTCTGCCACTGCTGAAAGAGATTGTCAAAGATCTCGAAGATGGTAAGTTCTTATACCCCCTCCACCAAATCTAGCCCCCATACCGACCCTCATCTAGTCCAAGCCTCCGACGCCGCCAAGTCCTTCATTTACTTTACAAAAGAATCCCACATCTACACCCTCCTAAACTGCATCCTCGAAGGCGGCGTACCCACGAAAATCTCCCGCCAGAACATCCCAGAACTAGACTACCTCTCGCAAATCTGCTTCGAGCTCTACGAATCCCCCAACGCAGCCGCAGATATAGACCCCCTGAACCCCAAATCCAACTACAACTACTCCATCCGCATCGCACTGTCGCCAGGATGCCACGCCGTCGATCCGCTAGATGTGCAGCTGGATAGCAAGCATTGTATTGGAATTGCGCAGCGGCGGAGTCTGACGCCACATGGGCAGTGGGATGAGGTGTTGGAGATGTTGAGGGGCAAGTTTGGGCAAGTGAGGCTGCCGAAGAGCTTTTTGGCGGTCAATGTTAGTGAAAAGGTGCCTGGGGAATTTGCGCGGGAGGAGGGGTGGGGGACTGTGGAGGAGGGGAAGGCGAGGGTCGAGGGTGGGGAGCCGGTCGCTATACCTGGCATTACCGAGGAGTAGGCGGGAGCTGTTTGCGGGGTTCCGTCGGAGTCGATGAACGCTCGTTGGTGTTGGAATCCGCTAGCTTCGGTGAGGGGCTTGAGCTGACCACCAGTTGCTTGCTGGTCTGATGAGTGTAGAGCTTGTACAGTCACTCATGCGTATCCGTCAATATCGCGCGTCCATATCCTCGAGATCCTGGTCCTCCTCGTCATCATCACTTCCACTCCCCTCACTCTCCTGACCATCACTCTCCTCGACCACCTCCTCCGCAACGTCTTCATCATGCAATTTCGTCCCGTTCAGCTTTGCTCTCAGATCCCCCACACTCTCAATCCCCAGCTCCTTCATCTGCTCCGGCGTCAGATCCACCATTTGTGGCGCATACTCGCCACTCTCGTCTTCCTCATCGTACACCGTCGTGTCCATTCTGACTTGCTCCCCGTCCTCCAGCTCCAAAACGCCAGACTTCGCGAATGTGCCGCCGAATTGCCAGGAGTGCTCATCTTTGAGGTAGGCTTCGAGATCATCGAGCTCGTCGACCACGTCTTGGACTTCGAGAGTGGGAAGGGTGTCGAGACCTTGGCGGAAGCGTACGAGGAGGGACTTCAGCAGCGATCCTCCTTCGTCTGCGAGGTCGATTAGGCCGCCTTCGGCATCTTTGCAGTGGCTTAATTGCAACCTGAGCGCTGCGATAGCTCGGACGAAAAGGTCGGGGAACGTTACAACGGCTTTCCGACACGTGAACAGAAGGGTTAGGATGCGTTTCCACTGCTCGAGACAAGACCAATTGTTTAACGCCAAGACCATCAAAAAGCAGAACTGCATCTCCCCTACCACCTCGTCCCCACCAACCTCGCCGCAGTGCTTCGTCACCAGCTCTCCAAGAGCCCAAGAGCGATCTTGTGCAGCTTCTGTGCGCTCCCGTCCGGTCGCGCCAGCAGGCCAAGTCTGCTTGAGATCTATGGGCAGGAAACGGAGATCTTTCTCCGGATGCAGGACGGCTTCTGCTGCAGAGAGACCGGGAATGTGGTCTAAGTCGCGAGCGGCCGAGGAGGCGGAAGTAAGAGACCAGAAAGTTCGGGGAGTGTCTTGGGTTATGCGGGAGAGGAGCGCAGGCGTGACTTGGGATGTCAGGGTCGGCCAGTCGCTGGGTTCTTGTTGTGGCGAGGTGGCGTCGGGGGAGGATGAGGACTGTCGGTAGGGCGTTAGGCCTTCGCGCCAGAACTCGCCGATGTTGGCGCGCCAGCGAAGGTTCTCTGCGGGATCTTGTTCAAGGGCTAGGGTCTCGGTCGAGGGATCCCAGCGCGTGACTATTAGTTGTTGGGTACCGGAGGTGGGTCTAGCGATGCGGATCCATAAGCCATGGCGGATGGAGAAAGCTGTGCTGGAGCCGGTGAAGATGAAATGCAGGCCACGAGGCAGGTCCTTGACGCCTCGAAAACGTGGTGTGACTGTGAACGAGAGGAGGTCGATGCCTGCGAGGGCCGAAGGGGGAAGGTCTAGTACCAGGATAGCGGGCGAGAGTGCCATCTTCTTATTGACACCGTGCGTGTCCTAGGAGTGCAGTGCAAGAAGTTCTATATGATTTTGCTATCTGGGCGATTCGTAGCAATCACACAGCTCGGCGTTAAACCTTTTGACAATGTGATGATGATGAGATGGATAGACTTGTGCGAAGTTCGACGAAGAGGCGAAATTGTCAGCACTTACACCAGTCCTACCGATCCTGCGATGGAAATCAAATCTGGGCCTTGGCCGCGAACGGGGCACAACATCCCACAGGGTATCAATCGTCCAGTCTAAAGATCAGAATGAAGTGAAGTACACAGGTCGAAAACGTGAAATGAGGCGATGACTAAGCCACTTTTTACGCCATACCACTCTTCCGCACGTGTGCAAAGAAATTGACCATTTGATCTGCGCTTCTGCAAAGCACCTGATAACAACGGCCAGCAGTCTCGGGGTCGGGCTATTACATGATTGTGGCAGTCACGGACTGATCGGACTCGGACTGAGCTGAGATGAGTGACGGAGTATGAGTCAATGCCATATGACTCGCCAAGCTTGCCAAACCATTGGAGATGATCGTTCGTAGCTACATACTTGATCGATACCTCAACGCTCCCACTGCGAAACAATCACCATAGCAGCAGCATCAAGATGCCGATCTCCATCCTCCCTGCCGTCGAGGCAGACATCCCCGCGATCAGCCGCCTGCAAGTCGCAGCATTCGCATCCCACCCCCGCATGCCTATGCAATGGCCATGTGGCTACACAGCAGATTTCTACGCCTATAAGGAGATGGGTGATCGTGAGGACTTCCAAGATTCTGCCAATCACTACTGGAAAGCCATTGACTCAGAGACCGGAGAAATGGTGGCGTGCGCGGACTGGAGTTTCCATTTGGAAAGTGAGGTCGAAGCTGGTGAGAGGTTGACGGTGGAGAGTGGCCCGCCGGAGAGCTGGCCAGAGGGTGGTAACTGGGATTTGAAGCGGTTCTACCGACTCAACACCCGGCGGATGATAGGCGATTATATCGGCAAGCAGCCGTATATCAGTGAGCCAAGTCCGATGCTCTGTATGAAGGCCATCCGCTAACGCGATACAGTGCTCAATGTCTTGACCGTGCTGCCAGAGCATCAAGGTCGCGGAGCTGGAAGACAGCTGATACAGTGGGGTGTCAAGGAGGCTGACAAGCTACATGTATGTATGTGTCTTGAGTCTACGCCTGCAGGTCTCGCGCTGTACAAGTCGATGGGCTTCGTGGTGCGAGAGGTCGTCGCTGCCAATATGCATGACTTTGGGTGGAAGGAGCCATATGACGAGGAAGCCGCACATCGAATATTCATGGTCCGGGAGGCGAGATGAGTGGGTGGTCGGTTAGAGCCGAGAGTTCTGGTATTTCGCAGAACAAGCTGTGGTGGTCGCAGCTTTGCACGCGAATGTCAACAAAGAGGACCGCTCGAGAAGTCCACCTCGTAGACACTGATGGTTTAGATCGCACTGCGACAATGAGTCGCTAGAGATGCTGCCTAAGAGAGCTCCCAGAGGGTATGACAAGCTCGGTAGCATAGTAGACACGTTCGTGCTATCAGGGTGCTGCATATAGCAGCAATCTTCTTTGCGGAGAGTCGCTGAGCGGACCGCTTCTATTGTGACACGCGTGCTTGATGAGATGAGCACCATCACGGAATCGTCGATGTCGAGTGGCAGACTCATACACACAAGGTGTCCAGATAGACAGCCATTGCTCATCTCCCATTCCTATTCACCTTGCTTCGATCCACGTCCAATATCCTGCGATTGCGGTGCATGCGTGCCATCTTCCATCGTACGTACAGCATGATGGCGTCCTTGAAGACCACGAACAAGCATCCGCCAACAAGACTGCGACCCCACTTTTCTTGCAACAGTCCCTTGGCGCCTGGGCGTGGAGATGACAGGAAGCTGAATCGCGATGCGGAGACAGCTGCAACTGTCGTCCATGTCGACGGAAGCACGCCTCTCAGTACTTCGCCGGACACCTCAGCGATCATCGGGAAGACAAGCGCGCCGAGGACGGTCTCTGCGATAGCCACGGGCGAGAAGGAGAGGCGACGCTCGCCTTGTGCGTTCTGCTGGGCTTGCGGTGCCGGCTGCGCGTTCGCTTGCGGTTCCGGCGCTGGCTGTACTGGAGGTCGATCGTCCACAATGTTAGGTGGTGCCGCAGCTGCATCTTGATTGAGCGGCAGTGCTTGGTCTGGAGGCAATCCATTCTGTGCTGCGATGTTGTCGAATTGATCGACGTCGCCTTGCCAGTCTTGGAATATACCACCATCGATACGAACCTCGAAGATGTCGCCATCCTCTTCATCGGCAGCCGGAGCAGGAACTGCATCGGCATTGGCTTGCTCTGCAACATCATCGCTCTGCGACGAACCACTGCGAGGTTGTATCTCTTTGAGCCATTGTCGTTCTCTCGCAGCCCAGACTTTGTCGTAGTATGTGTTGTAGGCCACTCGTAGATAGGGCAGTACCGCGAATGCCATACTCGCGGATGGCGGCCATGATGTGAAGTCAAGTCCTTCGTCCGATGCCACTGGCTGTGTTGCGAAGAACAGGACAGGCAACACAGGAATGACCGAGTCCGCCAGTGTCGTGCGTGATAGTATGAGCAGCGGTGCGATCAGTGGCAGGCCGAAGTGTACTCGCCAATGTTTCGAATGCTCGATGCTTCGCGACAGCACCTGCGCCGCGATCTGTTGCACCGACATGTCAAGATCGATCGGAGGAGCGATAAGGCTTGCATGCAGAGGCTTGAGGATCCTGTAGCCAGCCTCTGCGCCAAAGATACGGTGTATGGCATGATCGCCAAATCCAATACATGCGCTGTGAACCATCTTCGTTACAATGACTGCAGCGCCAGGTAGGATCAGACGTTCGCTCATATGCTCAATCCCTCGAGCAGCATCTACGACGATGTCTGTCGGACGTGCAAGCTTGATCTCTGACTTGCATTGTGGGCATAGTATCTCGCCCTTCTTTCGTGTGTTCTTGGGCGACTCCATGTCTGCTATCCAGTCAAGCAAGCATTCCTCGTGCGCGACGAGCGCGCACGGACACGGATCTCGCCATGGCGATGTCTCCTGTGTGTCTTCGGTGGAGTCTGAGAAGCATATCCAGCATTTCCTGGCCTCTTCATCGTCCTGCACGGGCTTGCTTGAGGCCAAGCTCGGCTGAGAGGCTTGAGCAGGCCTTGCTTCCTCGGAATTGGAGGCATCTGTCGGAGGATCATGTAGCCATAGTGTTTCTGAGTCCTCTGATGTCGCTGAGCGCGTTCGTATCGGAGTTTGTGATTCACTGGAAATGCGGCCTGGTGATGCTCGTCGCTGCGGCGGAGGTACTGGGGCCTCGGAGTTCATTGCCCAGGCCTTTGCCTCCTCCGGACTTCCTCCGGACCGACCGTTAATTGTGTTGCTCAAGCTAAGAGTTTGATTGAGGAATCAGGTGCAGAGTGACTTCTGTGCTTGTTTGCGAAAGCACCAAGTCAATTGCGACGTTGTCGGCGCCTCGTGCTGGCCACGGATACAACTCCCACGTCACTGGTTGCTTTCGGCTCATCCCGCGACCTTAAAGCTTACCTTAATTCGGAGAGCGCGATCTGGCACGAGACAGCTTGCATATACTTGGCAGAGTGGCCGACGAGGGCTGATAGCGACGTCGATGACGGAGCAAGCAAACTCTACATGGGGTCGGTCAAGAGCGTATGCAACAGAGAAGGCCAGCGACTACTCCTGCTACTCCGCATACCAAAAGTTCTTAGTACCGGCGACTTGTTGCTGAAGCATCCATCGAATGCATCAAATCTCTGCGACGAAGAAGTGACCGCCGTCGAGAGACAAAGGGCGCTGTACGGTCGGGTTTGATTAGTGATCGGCAGCTCTTTTCCGGGAGTCGCGTGACTTGACCTACACCCAGGATCGGCTGTGGTAACATAAGCATCTCCAGAGGAGCACGAACGGCAATGTGAGGGGAAAGTATCGTACAGATATTTTACAGTCTATGTCATAAAAGGACGCAGTCTTCGAATACCCTCATCATCCCATTGCCGGCACCAACTTAATCTTTCGCTGATTCAAAAGGAGTGAGCATACCAAGCCCAAGGCACTTGCGGAGATGCCGATTGCGAATGTCCTCGAGATGGTGTAGGCTACCGTATCGATGGTGATTCGAGTGATCTCAGGGTTGCCGCCACTGAGCAGCACGGACTCCGTGCCAGCCAGCGCGCCCTGTAGTGCTTCCACAGAAGGATGGAACTCTTCTAGTGCGTGTCGCAGGAACCTAACGCCGAGGTTCTCGAAAAGGGAGCCTGCAATGGACAGAGCGATCGCGATTGTACCGATTTGCGCTACATTTATGTAGCCGACGGCATTTGCCTTATCTTCCGGTTCGACGATCGCTGCGACTACTGCGTAGGCATTCTGAAACATCAGGCCGGTGCCGGCTCCAATAAGAATCTCGTACCCGTAAATCTTCGCGACTGAGGTGTCCGCCCGTATTGTAAACATTAGAGCCGATCCGGTGAGTGCAAGGGCACTTCCGATGGTGTAGTAAGGAGCATAGCGACCGAGTACCGGCAATGATCCACCCGCGACCATCACGAAGAAGATGAACATAATGATAAATGGTAGCAGTCGGACGGCTACCTGCAGTGCTGTGTCGCCGTGTGTGAACGAGAAGAAGAGTGGTATGTAGTAGAGCGTCGCTGCGTTCGCTGCAGCCGCGCACGAAGTGCAGATGTACAGCAGTACCAGCTCCTTGGACTTGAGGAAGTGCACCGGAAAGATGCGATCGACCGGAGTGGTGAAGACAGCGAACGCTTGCTGGAGGATGAAAGCCATCAGCACAGCGCCCCATATGACCCATAACGCAATGGCTGGGCCGGAGTTCCAGGCATATGTCGATCCAGAGAATGTGAGTGCGATCATGAAGAGTACGAAAGTAGCTCCGTTGAGGACTGCTCCAGTCCAGTCCAGCGCCTTCAGCTTGGCAATTATAGGCTCCTTTGGTCGGAGACTGAAGCTCGGAAACACGAAGAGGTATACCGGTGAGAGCAGGCCAGCCAAGGGAAGGTTGATGTAGAAAGCCTGTTCTCCCGTTAGCACTACTATGGACCACGATTTCTGTCGTGTGAGGTGCAATAGCTTACCCATCTCCAAGTTGCATTGCTGTCGGCAAACGCACCTCCCACAACAGGACCGAGTATGGCGCCAGTACCCCAGCTCAAACCAATCAGCGCGTTGTACAGAGGAAGCTCGCGCTCAGTGGTGAAGATCGAGAGGTATGTCAGAGCGCCCAGGTACATGCCAGCGCCGCCAATGCCTGCGATGACTCGGCCAACGACGAGAGCGGCAGAGTTGGGCGCAGCACCGCAGAGTGCGCTCCCAGCCTCGAATATGACGACCGACGAGATCATCAGAATCTTGATGTCGAAGAGACCGTACAGTCGTCCGAGAAGTAATATTACAGCTACGGAGGCCATGGGAAAGCCGATGCCGATCCATGGCAGGTTCTGGATGTCTTTGAACGCCTCGTAGATAGGTGACTGCAGGTTGGCCGCGATGGTCGTGTCAAGGCCTGTTCTCCTTGTCAGTGATGACTTCGCGGAGGAGAGCAATAGCGACTCTTACCATAGAGCAGTGCTCCCAAGTAAAGTCCAATGAGAGACAAGATCCATGTGCTCGAGCGGATGTTCTTTCTTGGATGTTCTCGCGGCGCATCTGTCTTCTCACGTACTGCCTCCATGTCGCTGGAAGACCCCGTGTCGTTCGCCATTGCTAAGTTGCCAGTCGTGGGTTCGTCGACTGCTAATAAAGCGCTCATGCTTTGAACGTTTCGCTTGGTTGTGTATGATTACGGATCGGAAGCGAGACTTGAGGAACGCGTGAATCGGAAAGTATTCTCTTACTAACTTACCACAGTTGATAGCCCTGCCATTCTTCTATATACACGAAGAACAATGTGCGCGTCCGTCCATAACGCCGTACTATCGGGGCGGAGGGACAATCTAGCCGCCATGCCTAACAGAGAGTACCACACTGCGTGCAAACATTACGTCCGTAGCGTGATGAAGCTTTCCCCGTCTTGCTGTTGGACGCGAAATTAGTCAGATTACTGATCGAATACGCCTGGCTTAGGTGTCTCCGACATCGCGTCATTCACAGATGGCAGACGACACCTCTCCTGTACAGAGAGTCTGTAGAGTCTTCTCGTGTTATTTTCCACACGATGCGCGATTAACGCCGCCTGCTCGGCCGAGAGGAGAGTATGCCTTGGGTGAGCACGTGGGTGATGAGCATCTCGTAGCGACTTACAGCCCTCGATAGGGTGTCAGTCCGCTCTTGATTAGAGCAGTAAATAGCAAAATGTCGGCAGGTCTTCCTGGGGGCGGTGACACCGCTCTAGCACGGGAGAAAAGGTGTACTTCGCAACCCGCTTGCATTCGCCGCCGTTCGTGGGTGCATCGTATGGTGTTTGCACTTCCAATGACATGATGCCCTGGAACAATAAAGACACTGGGTAGCGGGTCTGAGGCACTTCTGGCTTGCGCTTGCCTCGAAGAAGCAGTATTGGCACGCGGTTTGCGGCTGAAGCCGCGAGTGCGATCAGTCGTTGAAGTGAACTGACGTACAAGGCGCATTCTAGGCACCCGAAATCCTTCAGTGCATGTGATGAGGTATATACGCTTTCCACGACGGCCGTAAGCAATGGACAGGCTACCTTAGGATCCACACTTTTAACGCCACGCACGATCACATAAGCAACATTGATCGAACCTAACAAAAGCCAAGACGCAGTAGCTAGTGACGAATGGCGAGGCAGAAGTTCGAGCAGCTACACTACCAGTACTTCAACGGCACACAGCCAACGACAGTGGTTCTCATACACGGGGCATTCTGTGACAGCGATGACTGGGATCTCGTAGTGCCCTACTTTCCGAATCACCACTTGTTGATCCCAGACAATCCCGGACATGGCCTCACGGCAAAGTTGGAATCTCTTCCGTTTTCGGTAGACCTCGCCGCTCAGAAGATCGCCAATCTGATTACAACCCACGGGAAAAATGGCAAAGCACATGTGGTAGGTCACAGTCTCGGCGCTCACATAGCTATCCGCATTGCCATGAAGTACCCGGGTGTAGTCGACACAGCCCTAGTCTCAGGCTATGAAGTCTACCCGGGTCTCTCGGGCCCTGCACTACCGTACATGCTCTGGACAATGAACAAGGTCAACGACGCGATCCCTCGACCCTTGGTGCGGTTGGCAATGAATGGAACAGATCTTCGTCGTGGCAAACCGAATCCGTTCTCACTTTACCAGCAAATCGCAGCCGAAAACACCAACATTTGGCCTGAGCCATGGCCGGCCAGGACACTGGTCATAGCAGCTGGCCTCGGGGGATGGCTGATCCCTTCTGCGGATCATCCAGAGGACGCGAAAAAATTGGCGGCGATCGGAATGAAGGGCAATGCTCAGACGCGGGCTGTTAGGCATAGGGGCATGCGGCATCCTTGGCCCAGGCAGGCGCCGAAGCTGTTTGCTGATACTGTTGTGGCGTGGAGTGAGGGCAAGGATCTGCATCCAAACTTTGTCGCGCTTTAGTTAGGGTATTCCTCAAGTCAATAGGAAGCAAGTGAAATTGGCCATGATATGTGACATGCAGAAGCTGTACAATCTACATGTTCCTGCCACCAGTCACGCTCAGCGTCTGGCCGCTCACCTATCGTCTCGTTAGTAGAAGTCGCCACATCGTCTCTCACTTCAGCACTCACATAGCTGAACAACGGGCTCACTACCGCCAACACCGCACTCGCAGCCTCGGTCGCCGTTCCTGGCCTGCCCAATGGAATATCCTTGAACGCCCCGTCTTGACTCCTCGCCCCCCTCTGCGCCTGCGGAATCCCCAAAGCAATCTTCTGCCCGTCTGGCGTCGTAACAAATGCGCCCTCCTCCTTTGCAGCCGTCAGCCGCGTAGCAATGTGTCCGAAAGCCACAGTATTTGCGCGAACACCGAAAGAAGGACCCCACTCCTTCGCGATCGTCTTCGTCAGGCCTGTGACGCCTGCCTTTGCCAGTGCGTAGTTAGCTTGTCCGGCGTTGCCGTGAAGACCAGAGGTAGAAGAGATGTTGACGATGTTTCGGGGTTCGCCATCTTTGACGCGGAAGTAGGGCGCCGCAGCGCGGATGAGCTTGAAGGGCTGGGTGTTGTGAAGAGCGATGATGTTGTCCCATTGTTTGTCGGTTGTCTACGAGGTGTCAGTACAGCAAGGACAGCATATGCGATTGCAGAGCGGATACCTTGTGGATCACACCGTCCCATGTATACCCGGCATTGTTCACGATGATATGGATCTTGCCATTGCCGAACTCCGCAGTCTTCTTGACCAGCTCATTGAGGTAGGCATCGCTGAGCATATCGCCTGGAATCGAGATGGCCTTCCCGCCTGATGCATTGATTAAATCCGCGACCTTCTGACCCTTCTCGGCATCAATGTCGCTGACGACCACCCACGCCCCCTCGTTTGCAAAAAGTCTCGCCGTCTCAGCGCCAATTCCCTGTCCGCTTCCCGTCAAGATTGCGACTTGACCGTTGAGCATGCCCTTGGGGTAGTTGAGATGGGCAGCGATCTGGCCGGCGCGATCGGAGGGGGCCATGATGAAGGTTGAGGTGCGTAAGTCACAGAGAGACACGGAGAATACTTAGCTTACTACAGTGGCTGCTATAGGCGTACTTATGTTGCTCGGCTTGCAATGCCAGGTTCATGTCGGATAGCAGAACCCTCGGGAGCGGATTGCAGCCGAGGTAGTGAGCTCGAAACAACGGTTATGTCAGCACGCCATGGCATACGACAACCAAGCAGATGCAAGTTGCGGCAAAGAGGAAGTAGTCTTTGACATTGAAGTGGAGTGTCTTTCAGACGATATGATACATAGCACGGCCGGAAGGCGAACGCCACGCTAAATCGCCCAGAGATCGCTTATACGAGAAAGCCATGCTGCGGGCTCAGAACTCCCTGCTCTCTCCGATATCACAGGTCCCAAATACACCTTCATCCAGCCCTTTCCACTCCAGTGCCTTCTTCAACACCCTCGGCGGCTCCAACACGTCCTCTTCAGTCAGCACCCAGGTACCCCAGTGGATCCCCATCGCCCGATTGCACTTAGTGTCGACGAAAATGTTCACGCTATCATAAGGATTCGCGTGCATGGCACTCATGACGAACCTGGGATCATATGCTCCGATAGGTATAAGGCCCAGATCGAAGGGTCCTCTGAGCTCGCCGATCTCCTTGAACACAGGGCACATCGGTAGGTGATCGAACTCTGGTCCGTAGTCGAAGACGTCTGCAGGAAGCTCGGGCACTTTGCGATAGCCGGTGTCACCGCCAAACCAGAGTTTCTTGCCGCCGGAAGTGATGGACCAGCTGGCCCAGAGGGTGTGAGATTTGTCGAACGGTGTGCGTGCCGAGGTATGCTGGCTCGGGAGGCAAGATATCGTGGCGTGGATGGAGGGATCACCGAATGGGTCCGAGCCTGAGGAAACAGACTTCGAAACAGAGCTCTCATGACTGGTGGTTGTTGCTCTTGAGGACGTATCTGAGAGCTTGATGTCGCGTTCTTCCCACCAGTCCAGTTCAGTCACGTTCTCGGTTTTCACACCACACTTGTGGAACCACTCCTTGTTGCCGAGAGGCACGAAGAAGTGCACATTCGGGTGGCCTTTGGCGATCTTGAGAATGGTCGGGTGGCTCAGGTGATCATAGTGGCTGTGGCTAATAATGACCACATCGATGAGCGGGATATCTTCGATCATGCAGGGTGCTTCAGTGTATCGCTTCGGTCCCATGAACGAAAAAGGGGAGCACCGGTCCTCGAACACGGGATCGAACAGAGCGCGCAGGCCGCCAGGGAACTCGACGTAGTAGCAAGCATGCCCGAGCCATGTCGCGCGGAGTGACTTCGATTCTCGCGAGGGTAGGAATCCGGGTCGACGGACAGGAACTGTAGGTGGGGTTGTATCCGGTATCTGCAAGTTGAAGGGAACATGAGGTCCAATCCTAGATGATTCCTAAATGTTGATGTCGAAGACTTACATTCCTTGTCCCTGTAATCACGCGATATCCCATTTTCTTGAAAAAGAACCAGGGGTTATGGTCCTCGTACGAATCCCATGGACAAATGAACCCCTTGCCATGCTTATTGTGGTGTTTCTTGTCCTTGATGTCCGAAGGCTGCGCGCTTGCTGTACTTGGTGATCCCACGGTAGCCTGGAGCAACGAGGTCGTCAATGCCGAAGCCATTGGTCTTGAGCAGTGCAGCGATCGATGGACTTGCTGCAGACTGGAGCTACGAGGTAATGCGAAGCGCGTGAGTTTGAGATAGCTCCTGCAGCTGTACGGTCTTAGTGGGCTAGAGAGCATCGGAATGAGCGACAAAAGAAAGAGCTGGACAAAAACTTGTGATCAGGTCAGGCCATAGCTAGGCAGCTACTTCGCAATCCAGTCACGGCCAATCCATCTAGATGCCATCCGTGCCGATGATGCTTGCGAGGTGTTTGTTCGCGTCCACGGCTGGATCTGGAGTAATCGGCATGTTTCTCCTCCGGTCCGTCTGCTAACTCCGCGATATGCCAAGACTGAACATGGCTCTCGACAAAGCCTCAACAGCTGCTGAGTGCACGACGGCGATGACCGAAACAGATGCATGCGCGATTGACTGCCTACGCTGCATCACCGTACTCCAGTATCGGGGCCGCGAGTCAGGCGAAGCTTGATACACCGTGCAACATCTCAAGGCTGTCATTGCTGTGATCGACTGGACTGCGACGAAAAGGATAGCTTCCTGACCTGTCATTAATGCTGCTTGAATCATCTTGCCGGGTGAGATCTGGTATGAGCCGCTACCTAGATGTCTCGCTATGGAAACGTAACTGGTACAGTCTGGCCACACACTGGTTCAACTGAATAAGCTCTAAGTCTGCAGAGGTCCCATTCAAGTCGCATGCCCAGATCCCAATGCTGCAGTGCAAGCGCATGGGGGAGATCAAACGCCCGAGGAGACGTGTTGAGATCTGAAAGGGTGGGTGAGAACTTGTAAAGACCTATTACAATATTGACTCTTCTGGCATCAAGTTCCTCCACTTCTCCGCCGAGTGTGAATTTGCCCAAGCTAGCACTTCTTTGTGGTCAACGCACTGATGGCTCGTTCCCCAGCCTGCGCCCAGCTCGGTCTTCCCCTCCAACGTCGTATCGCCAGCGCATATTATGGCTTGTCGGATGTAGTCAAAACAGTGTGCGGCGTGATGAGCAACTTCTTGGGTAAGATTGACACCACCATAACCGGACTGAAAGTGTTGCACGAGGTACGACTGAATTGGCCGATCAGCAATTCTGTCCTGCGTTTCAAACCAGTCTTTTCTCACTCACCAGACAGTGTAGCTGATGGAACATGGAGATCATGTATCCTGGACCTTCTTCCATGCGGTTCAGTCGCACCGTGTACGGCTCCTTCAGGTCACTCCACGACTCCCAATCCGGCATGCTCACATAACCTCTTGCGTCTGTTGAAGAATCTGTCAGCCTTGGATGCCTGACCTTTCCTGAAGGAACGACTCACCTGAGCTCAAGGGAATCCACTGGTGTAGCGTATGTGCAGTGGTGTCTGCATCCGCGAACATATCCTCATTGAGAAGTGTAAAGTTTTGCACGAATGGCACCGGCTTGCGCGACCCTACGAGGTACTTAGCTCTCGCCTACTAGATAGACTGCGATCACGTACACGTGGGCACCGGTGTGTGTCTGTCATCCTCGCTATGTTGTCTTTGATGCGCGCTTGGGAACAGCAGAACGACTACGAGCAAGACCAGCAGTGCCTCGCCGCCTATGCGCAGGTAGCTCAGCGTCTTCGACCTGCGCTCTGCAGGCGCCACCTTCGCTGGGCCATCATCGTGCTCCAGGAAACTGTCCTTCTCCTCTTCGCTCATATTGAATGTGAACTCTGACGGAAACGGCAGCACAGCAATCACTTGCAGCACTTCAATGTCGATGACGCAACAGATGGCACTCCATACTTTGGTCGAGGTGCCAAAGCACAGCACGAAGACACGGACTGCGGACCTCGCCTGTCATGGCACGGAGTGCAGTGCGAGATGAGGGCGTTTCAGCCAGTCTGGGGAGCATATTTAGCCTGTTTGGCGGATGTACCCGCGCTAACTCGAAACGTTCGCGGATCGCATAGCGCCGACTTCACACTTGGCTCGCACTACAATGCTGCGTGACCTGAATCAATCTATTCTGCAGACGTGGCCGAGGCCTCGAGCTCGGGTAACAGCACCGGATGTTGTGGGCTCGAACATCGCATCGCGTCGGATGTGAACGTTAGTCACGTTTTCTTGATCCGACTTGGCTCTGCATGTCTGGTGATCCTCTCGCCAACACGCAGTACGGCGGCTGATGAATGCCGACGCGTCGGCAAAGAAGCTCTGCAAGCAATGTCAAGCGAATGCGCCAGAACCGCTATACACTACCCTCGTATTATTACGCCATCACAGTGCCGAGTACTACCGGCCGGGTGAACAACGATCCCTTGCTGTCATTCGCCCAGACTCAACTCCAGACAAGCTAGACAAGCCCGCGCGACAAGCATTGGCCGATCCTTGGAGCGCGTCTTGCGAACGCCTCCCGATCGTGGTTTCATGACTCCACTACCACTGTCGCGCACGAGACGGATCGTACTTTCAATCAGGAGGAAGACCAACTAGTGAGGTACCAGCAAAGTAAGCAATCTTTCCCCGGGTAAAGCATTGGCGTCGATTTCATGAACAAGGAGAGTATATATGTTCAAAGAACTTCCTTCTCATCGGTCTCTTGATCATCACTCTCATTCCATTCACTTCAAACCAACAAGCTCATCCAGCTACCACTCCTTCCACCTTCAACATGAAGTTCACATTCGGTCTTGCCGCCCTTCTGGGTGCCACCGCTGTCGTTGCCAGCCCGATCGCCGTCGAGACGGTCGAGACTGCCATCGAGAAGCGCAACCCGGAGAACATCAACTATGTTCAGAACTACAACGGCGGTGCCGCTCAGTTCAAGAGCAACCTCGGTGCTGGCACCTTCTCCGCCAAGTGGAACGGCAACACCGACATTGTCGTCGGTGTAGGTTGGTCGACTGGTGCTGCCCGGTAAGACTACAGCTCAGGAGATATCATATGGCCTTTTGCTGACAGTTTCAATCAGCACCATCAAGTACACCTCCAGCTACAGCCCAGGTAGCTCCGGCTCGTACCTTACCGTCTACGGCTGGGTCAACTCTCCCCAGGCTGAGGTTCGTTTCATCCCTGTCCGTTTCCTCCGATTCTAGCCACTGACTCCCTCTACAGTACTACATCGTCGAGTCTTACGGTGGCTTCAACCCGTGCTCCAGCGGTGTGACCAAGCGCGGCTCCGTCACCTCCGATGGTGCCTCTTACACCATGTGCACCGACACCCGCACCAACCAGCCATCCATCACCGGTACCTCCACCTTCACCCAGTACTGGTCCGTCCGCAACAGCAAGCGCACCAGCGGTACCGTCACGGTTGCCAACCACTTCAACGCCTGGTCCAAATTTGGCTTTGCCAACCGCAACTTCAACTTCCAGGTCATGGCTATCGAGGCTTTCTCGGGCTCTGGCAGCGGTAACGTCCAGATCCAGTAGATGCTCGTCTCGAGTATCATGGAGAATAGAAGATAAGGGGTTGAGGAAAGGTGGGTTTGTTGAGCGACTGAGTCGCATTCACTGAAAATGTTCTTGCCTGGGGCAGAGAACGGGGAAAGTCGATAGTCACACGCAATTGATCTTTGTACCCTGTCTCCGTCACAATTCCTCTCCACTTACACTATGCTGCGTTCTGGTATGATCGGTGTTCCTGCATTAGCGCCGTTCATAGCAGCATCTCCAACTGGAAGGCGAGTAATACGTGCCTGAGGTGACCTCCAACTCCCAGACTTTGCAGAGCGGGATCGTTCCCCGTGAGTACAGCAATCTACAGCTCCTACAGTACGCGATATCTTCGGGCTAGGCGTCCAGGGGTGACCTCAAGAGCCAGGGATCCTAGCGAGCATCTAAACGTACGTCTGGTTGGGTTTTGAGCATCACAGTGCGAACTGCATCTTGACTCACCCCGGACCGATTGCCTTACCGCCGTAAATTAGCTGGACGGTATCATGAGGCGAAAACTATATCGCCGGCGCTGTAGATGAAATCGTCACTCTCGATGGGAAGGATTGCAGCATGGGGCTCTCCAGACCTTTTGGGGAATGGGGATACAGCATCGTCGAAACCTCGCCTCCATGGTCAAACTTATCTTCCGAACATCGCCGCTACCCAGGGCTTCCACCAGTCCTCGATTCCATCCTCGAAATTCCACCCATTCCAGTCGTAGTTGCCCAGCGCCCACGTGTCTCCTACACCCTGCGCACCGCTCCGAATGCGATAGCTTCCAGCCAGACTCCAGACAGCCCAGCTGATATTATGTGCTGTTGTGAAGTTCCTGAGACAGCCTTGGAGAGTGTCATTGAACAGCGTCGCGTCTTGCGCTGATCCGAACTCGGACAAGATGACAGGCGTCTGTCGTACAGCTGGAGCGCAGTCGTTGGTAATGTTGCAAGCCGCCGGTGCATCGATGCCCAGAGCATTGAAACCATTCCGGTAGAGCTCTGCTTCGATGATTGGGCACTCGCCGGTGTCGAGGTCCTCGGACATGCTGTAGAGATGCAACTCATAGACGACCTTGTTAGCCCACGCATGGTCGCTGAGATTGAAGTACAGCGGCTCTCGGCGATATCTATCGCGGATGGCATCAGCTTTGTAAGCTGGGGCGGTGTTGAGATTGAGCCCAGTAGTGAGAGCTGACAGATCCTGATCGTACTGCATCCCAGACCAGGTCACTAGGATGTTGGGGTTTACATTGTGGATGGCGTCCGTAGCGGCAGTGTTGTTGCCGACAAGCGTCACCCAGTTGTAATCTTGCGTCACGCCTGTCGTGGTGTTGATCGCTCGTCGGAGCTCGTTTCGAAGAGACATCGATACAACATTCGGGTGCCGAGTCGCCCAATTTGCAACGTACTGGAGTCCACGCTTCCAGTTATCAACGGGGAAGTTTTAGTCATCGAACCAGGCATTGCCATCCGTATTATTGCAGCACCACTGCGCTCGCCCGACGTGGACATCAGGGTGGATGTAGATCTCGCGCTCAGCCGCTGCTGTTGCAATGGCATCCCAGACCTCGAAACGGGTCGTATCTTTGGTCCATCTTGGGTTCTTTGCCACCATCTCCTTGGTGACCTTGGTCCCGTTGGCATACCCTAGACCATTGATCATCGCGACTTCGAGTGGCACATCGGCACCATCGCGCTCGTAAATCTGGTCTACGGCCTGGATGGCGTAGGTCAACCTAATGAAATTGAACCCCACGCTCTTGATTTGGTCAAGTATCGCCTCCACGCTGCTCCACTCGAGGCCTTCAGGAACCATCGTCTCGCCACTGCCAGGCCAGTTGACACCGGCCCATGTAACCGCCTCTTCTTTGGCATTGACGATGTTCCGTCCTTTTGTCGAAAATGGAGCATACGGCCAAACACTGCCGCTCGTCTCAAGACGGGGCCTCAAGCCATCGCTGTTCAGCAGAGGAACGTGGTAGCTGGACACCAAACCACACCATGCAAACGCGAGAGACATCCAAGTTACCAACCGGGGCGCCATTGTGGTCGTTGATTGGCAAGGAGATGGTGAGATGGGTGCATACCTGAACACTGGGCGATGGCCACCGTTTGTACCTCATGACTGTGAACTCATGTCGGCTCCACGAAGCGTCACTCCAGTGCGGAGACGCCTTGGCTACCCCATCTAAGTCGCTGGCTTGTGGATCACTAGGACCGCAGAAGATGCCTGATGGAGTCGTGAGATTGACTTCGCGGCTCCACGTCGTATCTTGCTAATGTGACGTCGCAGGACAGTAGGTTTTCGGGTAATCAAAGGCCGAGGTTGGTACGCCGACTTCACCTTGCGAAGAAGGGAATGTTGCTCAGTCAATATCCCGCCATTGCGAGTTCTCGATATCGCTAGTTGAATACCAGCCCCAGCTCTTCTCACTAAACTGGATGACGTGACTGCGCTGCTGGTAATCGCACCGTAAGGCGGCCATGATGCTGCGAGGTCATCGAGAGATGCTTGGGGCATCTCTTCGAGCATGGGCCGTTCCCATAAGTGCGTTGTGTCTCAATCGCATCGAGATACAAGACTGGACAGTGTGCTTCGATAGAGCAAGACCAGTGCAAAGGTGGCCAAGAGGGCCTACGACTGCTTAGCAAGCCGAGAGATGCAACGGCACAGTCTGGACTTGGACCGTGAGTGTTAAGATATGCAGAGCACGAGTGATGATCATTCAGACAACCGCTAGAGGTTCTAGCGCAACGAGTCACTTATGTACAAGGCCATACTTCTCGCAGCACTTTAGTCATACCGCACACTGAACGCCTGCGTCTTCGAAATGTGCATGTCATCCTCCATCCCGCTCGGGCGCTTCAACCCCTGGCCCACAGAAGCCCTGTGATTGACCCTGTCCGGTCGCAAAGCCATGTCCGGTTTATGTATAAGATCTTGCTCGTCTTCGGACCCGACACTTCTCTGCTGGACGATTACATGCTTCTCGTCCTTGCCGCCTTGCGACCTCGCGGCGCTGAGCTCGTAGTACGTGGCGCGAGAGCTCTTCGGCCCAGTGCCGAAGCCCATTGGCGCTGGATTCGAACCTGCCTTGCTGACGAAGTAGCCAGAGTGGAAAGGTCGGAGGAATGGTTTCAGGCAGGTTATGGAGGCGAGGATAAAGGCAGCCTGCAGTGCGGCTTCGGTGAACAACATTGCTGTCTTACTCGGTGAGTCGGGATCTGTGTTTCGCCTTGGTGATAAGTTCCAGAGCCGAAGGACTACCAGTGGAACGACGCTTTTCGTAGTCAGTATGCGCTCCATCTGTTGCAGACCAGACGGTGGCTTACCCTAGGCGACATGCAAAGATGGCAACAACGGCCATGCGTTTCCCAAGTGGCATCTGTAGGCCCCATATGAGGTACACACACAGTGCAAACGTGCTGAGATCCATCACAACACCAACAGCTTCGACTATCAGCCATCTTATCCACTGTCGTACGGTCAGCAATTTGTGTGAGCATCTACTTTGACGAAGGAACACTGACCATTGCCGACGATCCGTCAAGCGTCTCCCAAGGCTCCGCCAGCGGCGCCCGCAATGCAACGATGAAGACCGACGCAACAGTCCAGACGCCAAATGCGGTTGAGAAGCCGTACGCTAAGCGGATATTGCCTTGGTCACGAGTGAGGAAACGCCCCGTGAAGAAGCTTGTCGATACTCTGGTCAAGCCAACAGCGATCGCATACATCATCTGGCCGACGAACAGGGCCTAAGGACAGGAGTTGTCAGCGCTCGTCCGGCTCGTTTTGTTGAGTTTTGTCTGATCTGGCACGCAATTGCATCTGCCAGCACCTGAGATACAATGCCGAGACAGGACGCACGAAGTTCGCAGCAATGCAGACACTTTCGTCTCGATGTCTCACTCTGGTACCTGCAGCACACTGCTACCGCGGCAAGGTCGATCGGGGCTCCGGCAAGTCTTGCAGACCCTCTGAGAAGCAGTGAAGACTCACCTTGTGAACCTTTGACCGGTCAACCTCGTGCAGTTCCGACCACTGGTTGCCATATCCACTGTGTATCGCAGACGTGGTGCATACCACGTGGGCCAACGCTGCCACCTACATGGTCACTGCTTAGTGATGCTCCATGCCAGTCAGGAACTCGCCGCCTTACCAGCGATGCTGAGATGGCTGTATCGTCCGCACCCCATTTGTCGCCTTTGCCAACTTTCGCCCATATTCGCACAGCATATGTGAGCGCCGCCCAGAGAAATAATAGAATGGTTACAGTGGTCAATCCGGGTGCAGTGTTGCCAGTCCCAACCGTTGCTGGCGCAGCATCAGCCATTGGAGCTGCGTGACACGGTCGTTCGCTATGGGAAAAAAGAGATGGAATCGCGTCAACCCTCAAGACCTTTACGGATATTCATCGCACCACCTTCGATGTGCTGTGGCATGCCACACCTGTCACAGAAGACGCCCCCACGCGGACTACTATCAGTACCCTAGATTCCTCGGAGCGCGATTTGCAATTCGAGCAAAACGGCGTTCACGCTTGCCAGTGTCCATGACAAGGGAAGCTAATCACCATGCGATGCTAGTTGCAAGCAGGGATAAAATCCACGAACGGACCGAAGGTGACCCCATGGTTGATGACTTTGCGGCCTCTACGCGAGACAAACCTATGAGCATTGAGCAAGTGTAGCTGGAGGATGGCGCATGGCTGGCGCAGACGGAGACATTACAGGATTCCCTACTGCGTGCTCGAGATTCCGGAAAAGTAGCCGACGGTCGGGGAGCAGGACCTGCGCAAGCGTCCTCCAGAACCGGGGTCTGCAATCGCACCATGGGAAAGCGAGAGTGCAGATGAGAGAGCAATACTGTACCCAATAAGCTTTGCCGTTGAGGTGTCGTAATCACACGTGGATTGGGAGCGATGAGACTGCGATTGGTGGATGTTCCTGTGTCGTAGTGCAAATATGTACGCCATGTTCCAGAACCTGAAAGGCCGGGTGTTGACCGTGCATACTTGACAGCTTTATCTACCGACCTCGGGGCAAAATGCGATGAGCCTCGTTTGTGCTGCGGGAATAGGGTCGGCACTGACTCGACTGGCGAATCGAAGGGCATGAGGACGCGATGCGGAGGCGTCACTGATACATGTACCAGTGTCGTGGACCCACGGATGAAAAGTATAAGCAGCTTGCGTACCCTCTCGATACTCAAGGTGTTCATCCGTGGTATTGTAGACCTGCTCATGTTCGCGATGAACAGCCAGAGGGTCTCGGAGACGTTCATTGGGAGTGGGATCGGCTAGAGGAGTGGGATGCACCCCACGGTGTGCCATGCGAGCTGCTCGCGGCTGGCGGAAGGCGTATCGGTGGCGTATCTCGATGCAGCGCCAACATGTCTAGATTGCAGGGCAATATATCTTGCAGCGTATCATAAAGCTTACTCGCGGGTGGTGCTCGAAGATGTGGTCCAACTGCCGGGGTCACACAAGATCTGCTTTTGTGCGATTCGGCATGGCAAATCCTGAAAATGTTTCCGTCTGATTCACGGGACGACAAAAGAAACATTGCTTAGCACGGCGGAACGTAAAGTCCTCATGCCTAAGCGACTCAAGGTTGGCGGCCATCGCACCCGCAATCTTGTGCACTGGCCGCCCGTCTCTCATCTCTCTTCCCCCCTTCGTACCCTGCAGCCCGCTAGCAGCTTCCCGCGGGTCCAGCCACAAGCACGCTAGACTTCACAATGCATGCCACCATACTCTATGCACGCGAGTAGAGCGGCGCCATGCGGCAATCCCTGGCCGTCGCAACAGCAGGCACGCAAATGGAAGGTAGTGTAGCCGCAAAGGTCGGCGGGTTGCTCGACCTCGATAGCACCTATCTCGAATTCCTTTCCTTTCGTGTTGCCCTTCATCGAGAACATCCGACCTCGTCACCTTTAGTCTCTTTCTCTTTGGCGTATTCGTCTGTCAGGCAAGATGCGTGGACCAATGGTTGTTCCCCCGCCGATGGCGCATGCCGATGTCGAGGTCGTCGACCACGAAATGGGCATCCGGCAGAACAAAGAAGCAGTCTCCAGTGTGCATCGAATTAGCGGCGAGGACAGCTCTCTCGAGGGTCAGGACGGGCATCTCTCACGGACCAAGTCTACTCAGGATGATGCTGCTGGCATGAGGCGCATGGGCAAAGAGCAGCAACTTGTGCGACAGTTCCGACTGCTCTCGATCACTTCGTTCGTCGCCATCGCCACAGCAGCTTGGGAGATCGGACTGTTCGTCATCACGCCCGGGCTGGTCGATGGTGGCAGGAGTGGGCTTGTGTGGAACACCATATGGTGAGTAACGACAGTGTGTGTTGCATCTCTTCCTTCGTGAAAGGCCTTCCCCGAGCGTGCATCAGATGCACCGCGGCAATACTACCTTCCCAGCGGAGTCTTCAAAGAGACATGTTGCAAAGGCGTGCATTCTCAAAGGTAAAGCGAAAGCTAGACGGCAATCATGGTGCACTCCAATCCAGCATAAGCACCCTCGGCATTTTCAAGAGACTCTCGACTTAGCCACGACACCAGCTAATCATTATCGCAGGAATTTCGTAGGCTTCGGGAAGTCTTTGATGTACTCTTCGGGGCCAGCGATGTACTAATATTTCAATAGGGCCGATCTACCTCTCGATGGCTGAGATGGCATCCATGGCTCCGATCGCCGGCGCCCAGTACCACTGGGTCAGCGAGTTCGCACCCGAGGGCTCGCAGCGATTCCTCAGCTACGTAACTGGATGGACTTCATCGATTGCATGGCAGGCTGGTAACGCCATGGGGATCTTCCTTGTCGGCTCTCTGATCCAGACGATCATCCTCGTCAACGTGGAGGATTGTGAGTAGCTTGCGCTTTGGCGACCGCAACGACGAGCAATGGCTAACACTTAGGTCTAGACGGCTTCCCCAATTGGCACGGGACACTACTCGCAATCCTGGCTATGTGCATAGCATTCTGTGGCGTAGTGTACGGCGCGAAGGCTCTGCCATATTGGCAGAATGCAGTCTTCGCAATCCACATCATCGCATACTTCGCCTACATTGTACCTGTCTGGGTATCCGCACCGGCCGCTACGCACGCTCAGGTCTGGACCGAGGGGTTCGAAAACAGTGGCGGGTGGTCAAGCATGGGTCTCACTGTCCTCGTCGGTCAGCTTGCCGGGATCAGCCAGCAAGTCGGTATCGACACCGCAGCGCACATGTCCGAAGAAGTCAAGGACGCAAGCCGTGCAATCCCGAAGGCAATGATCACCATCTATCTCGTCAACTTCTGTTTGATCTTTCCTGCTGTTCTAACGGTCATCTACCACTGCCCGGACCTTGAGGCTGCCCTCGGAGATAGCACAACGTACCCAGCTATCTATGTACTCCGACAGGCGATGTCTGTTCCCTGGATCACGGTCATCTTGGTCGTGATCTGCCTCCTTAACGTCGCCTCAAACATCGTCTATCTGGCAGCTGTCACCCGCGACCTCTTCGCATTTGCCCGGGACAAGGGCTTGCCCTTCAGCAAGTGGATCTCGACCGTCAGCCCGAAGCGACACATTCCAGTCAACGCTTGTATCTTATCCTGCGGTATCGCAGTACTGCTATCTATGATCTATATTGGATCGATCACAGCTTTCTACGCTATCACTTCGCTGTCGACGCTCAGTCTCCTGCAATGCTACAGCCTCAGCATTGGCTGTGTTCTCTATCGACGCATACGCCACCCAGGCTCGCTACCGCCAAGCCATTTCTCGCTCGGTCGCTGGGGCATTCCAGTCAACGCGATGGCTGTCACTTATGGTAAGTCCATTTTCCACGATCACTCTGAGACCGTACTGATACATTCGCGTAGCTCTCTGGGCCCTCTTCTGGTGTGCCTGGCCTCAGTACGTGCTCGATGCGACAACCTTTGGCGAGAGTATGAACTACGCATCCATCATCTTCGTCAGTGTCCTCATCTTCGCGATGGTCTACTTCGTTTTCAAGGCGCGGCACGAGTACTTCGGGCCTGTGACGGAAGTCGAGGGAAGGAAGGCGCACTTCCATGTGAAGTAATGCGCAGAGCAGTTGTTCGTTCATAGAGGGCGAGAAGAATTAGACGATGGTACCTGTGAGTTTTCCGGCATTTGTCACAAGTGGTACAGAATGAACTCAAGCCACAAGCGACTTCACCATTGAATGTCTAATACTCGTCCCATTTCTCGTTGAGATTGCAGGGCTCTGTGCAATGGGGACACTAGATTTGAGTATGCGCAACGCAACGCGAAGATAGTCTGTTCCCGTACCACCTGTGAAGCAACGGCAGTAGGTACACCGTTCATCCGCTTCTACGCAGATGCGAGGAAATCCTGTGGGATTTTGCAGCTACATCTACTATGACCAGTCTCCATCACGGCGCAAGCTGAAGACGAGGCTGACTCCGTCGCTGAAGCTCCCCAGGACCGGCCTCTCACGCACGCAGTGGTACTGCGTTGCGACGCAGTAGCCACGCTGATCGTAGCACAGCTTAAGTCTGAGATCTCTGGAGACGATGATACCTGTGGCGGAGCCAATGCATGCTCAGCACAGCACAGTGATTGCGGCAGATGTTTTGCAGCGCATTGGAGTTTTGGACATACAGCGTGACACTTTTGGATTATTGCGCTTTTCGCATTTGCTTCACTGCATGCCCACCCATCCCACGATTGCGACGAGTACCACAGTCAGACCCGCCAAGGCCGTTTGACTATACTCCACCCTCTTCTCCCCTCCACTGCTCCCAGGTACTGTGCTAGGGTACACCGCGGACTCAGTTGTTGGTAAAGTTGACGTGCTGCTGCTGACAGTCTCGGCGGTCGTCAGTTCTGGCTCAGCACTAGAGGACTCCTGCAGGGTGGCGATCGAGCTCGTGTCGCTCACCACCACCGAGGTCACTGATGCCGAGTCACTCGGAACTGTAATACTGCCGGGAAGATCTGTCGGAGTTTGTGTATCCGGCACCGCTGCTGTGGAGGTAGCCTCGGAGGTGTTGGACAGCGAGTCCGGTGTTGTAGCCGGGATGTTGCCCGCTGTGGCTCCTCCCTCATCCCCTTCAATCGGATACTGTGGCGGCACTGCTGTCGATACACTGTTGCTACCGGAAGAGGGCGGTAGTACTGTAGCAGCCGGTGCAACGTCGCCACTGCTCGTCGAGTAGGCGTCTGCTGGCGCAGTCGTGTCTGATTTCGTTGCAGCCGACGCTGCTTGGGCAGGAGTCTGATTCGCCGATCATGCATCCGCTGACACTCCATCTACTGCATCTGGTGCTGATGGTACGACACCTGCATCCAAACGTGCGTAAGTGCTGGGCAAAGCATTGGGAGAGACGGTGCTCGAGCTTGCTGTCCCTTGATCGGAGCAAAAGTGTACGAGATAGTCTTCTAGACTACTTTGGTCGGCTTCGTTACACGCTGTGGGCACCGTGCTCGACAGGCTCTGGACCATCTTGGTGCTGTTGCAGATGCACGACTTGTCTGCAGCGGAGCATCCCGCTGCCTGGATAGCGTTGGACACCGCAGACTCAGCGCATGCTGGTAGGCTCGGTACGCTCTGAGCGACGGTGATGCCGATCAGAAGCAGCGTGACTGCCGCATAGCTATGCATCTTCGGAAACCAGTAATGCCAGAGGTCAGATACTGATACACGGCGTAGTGACGTGGAGATCGACCGACTCGAAAACTAGGACAACTGAGACTTGCGACTTACCTAGAGCACATGCAGTCGTCAGAGTGACCGCGTCTGAGCTGCCTGCGCGAGCCGACCGTACCGTGGAGCGAGGAATTGCGGCAGATCTCCTGCTTGCGGTGAACATTCAAAAGGTCAGCAGCGGGAAACCAATCTACGTTGACGCAATGACACTGGAATGGACGCCTAACAACAAAGAATGCGACCCGATGCTGTGGTCAAATGAGTCTTGGCGTCTCATTGTTCGCATGCGGTCGAGGCAGCTGCATGCGAGTTCGAGCTCTCGGGGCTGGCGATAACGTCACAGTGAGGATCGAACAAAGATATCATCACGGCATCAGCACGTGGGATGACGCAGAGGCTCGTGAGATCTTTCGAATACGAGCAGCGACCTCCTGCACGTCTAACGTCAGCATGCATCGTAGGCGACACGGCGTCTTACAAAGTACCAACCATGCAGACATCTCACTTCCAGGCTAACGCCAACACCGATCGCACGGCGGAAATGGAGTACCGCGCACGACGACGGTCGGCACAGACACCAGCATCGCTGCCCTCTCAGGTCCATAATCAGCTTCCACGGCTATTCTCCATGGGAGGGTACAGCAGTGAGATGGACTCGGATTGCGATACTGCCAGCGACGATGCCAGCTCCGGTAACTTCCTGGCTCGAGAGACGGATTGTGGCCACGCAAGCTACAGCCGACGAATGCTGGCTCATACGAAGACGATGATGAA
Source organism: Oleoguttula sp. CCFEE 5521 (assembly GCA_036872775.1). Classification (NCBI taxonomy): domain Eukaryota; kingdom Fungi; phylum Ascomycota; class Dothideomycetes; order Mycosphaerellales; family Teratosphaeriaceae; genus Oleoguttula; species Oleoguttula sp. CCFEE 5521. Next base: position 51,113 of record JAVRRP010000012.1, read on the forward strand.
CATTGGGACCATTCCAGGCTACGCGAAGACGATGCATCAGTTCACACAGAACCAGATGAATCTGTGTGGTGACTCAAGATCCTCAAGAAGCGAGGCGAGCAGTCCGTATGCAGGCGCTAGAAATGCAGTGATGCCGCAGAAGCTGATAACAGAGATGACTCAACTAAGGTTGGATGAGGGACCACGCGGTCCTGCAAACACACCAACGCTGCCACAGAGAGCTTCGGAGATATCGTTGCTAGCTGCTGGCACGCAGAGGTCGAGGAGCTTGACAGAGCCTGTACCGAGGGATTTCGCGTTGTCGAGTATCAGGGACTTTGCTCTGATACAATGAGGTTTGCTCAATGCATCTGTTGTACCTCAAATACTGGTTAGCATTAGTCAATGGTCTCCGCAGAGTCGGGCAAGAGTTTCAGATCTCCATTCGCTGTAAATCCTTGCACCACATACGCGAGGCGCTATAACAGTCCTTCGGACCCATGTCATATCTGTAGGAGTGCTGTATCTACATCTGCCTTCGAACTACGTCAATACCGGATGTAGTTGGATCTGCTACGGCGAGTGGATCCTGACGAAGCTCAGGCAGCCTGTGAAGGATGCTACTCGTGATGGCACGCTGACTACCATGCATGAGCTCCATACAGTGACCGTCAAAACTTACTTAGTGACGATACTTATGCCACCTTCACATAGCCGTCAGTACGCACGTGCCTAGCGTTAGAATTTGTTAGCGTGGTCTCCTGCTCACCACTTCTTTGCGAATACCCACCTATCGAGTAGTGTCACACTGTTCAAAGACACCACTCGCTCTGCCTTCTTTCATCATTCGTCATCATGGCTTTTACCCTCCCGCATCACCAGAAGCAGCGCTTTGTCGGTTCAGTCAAAGGGCCGGATCAGCACGCCCGCACGCACGTCAAGTACGCCAAAACCAGGAGTGGCAAGACCGCGATGATGTTTTGCGGCATTCATCCTCGTCCAGCCAAGATACCTGCATTGCCGGATCGGAACAGCAAGACTCAGGACTCAAGGTACTACCGACCATAGAACCAAGGTGTCTACAAGCGCTCCCTCGGACCGGGCGAGCACCGGGGCTCGTGCATCTGCGACTATTACAGCTATCCGATCTTGCTCAAGTCAATTGAGAACAGTGACCCGAACGTAAGATGATCTCTCCGCACGGCACGAAGTATTTGTCCCTGACTGGCGTTGCGTAGACTCCCTTCCGACTCTCCTTCCTCGGATTGCCGACCGAGCTGCGCGATATCGTCCTCGAGAAGATCTTCAAGCTCGACAGACCCCTCGAATTCTGCCCAATGCCTCTGCGTAATGCCAGGCGTCCAGCGGAGACGGAAGCTGAGAACTTGATCGACCAAATACCGCAGATCCATCGGAATTACATCCTCGGTCAGCTCTCGCCCTACATCGGCGTCATGCGAACCTGCAAACAGCTCCGGACCGAAGTTGCAAAAGTCCTCTATGGAGCCAACGAGTTCCGCTTCACCAGCAATGCAGGCTGGATCGGCCTCGAGAGATTCCTCCTCAAGATCAACACGTTCATGGCCGCAAACTTGCGTAAGATCACTGTTGCCCACCCCGATCTGTTTGACCCTCCTCGCACGCATCGGCAAGAGCAGGAGTTCTGGAACATCATTCTACTCATCGAGTAAGGAGATTGTCCGGAGGCCTACAAGATAGGCTTTGGCAGGAGCAATTGGTCCCGACAGGTGAGCCGGTCAGCTTACCAGGTGCTCGAGAGACTGGGTACACTACGGAATCTCCGCTTCATTCTCCCTCGCTTCGCTCAAGTCGAGGTGGTCTATCTCTCTCGATAGACACGACTCGCTTCAAGAATCTCTCGATTACCTTCACATCGCTCGGCGTGCCGTTGGAAGAGCGTATGAAGAAGCCATTTTGGCTCTATGAGGATGAACGCATTGCAGAAAGTGGAAGAACGAGCTGGGCGCAAGAGATCGTGGAGAGCTCGGAGAACACCGCATGGTGTTGGGAGTATATTGAGGCGGACGATAAAGGTTTCTACGCTGCCATTGATGGCACGAGATCGTATCAGCATATTCCTGTGCAGCAGGCCGAGGACGACAAATTTAAGCAGATGACGCAGAGGTAGACTGCTTCCAGTCTCCACTTCTGCGACTGATCGCGCTGTGGCAAGCTGCTGGAGTGCGAGGTGAATGCAGCGCAGGTGATAGGATGGTGATGGCACAAGCTGCTCTACCCCTAGAAGACTAGACGTTGAGAGCTGCGGAGTCCAAGTCGTCGACTGTAGCGCCTCACACTCATGGTAGCGAGATGCTGAAGTCTAGAGGCTTGAAATTTTGCTGCTCAGTGGGCCTCCCAGAACGATTGCTGGCTTGACTGGACGGTCCAGCTAGGTGCGAGGGGGATCTGCCTGCGCAAGGGCACTATAGACTACCTTAGCAGTGCAAAGCTTGGACACTTACGCAGCGTCTGTGAGCTGCTGCCCTGTGCTGATCAACTGCTTCTGTGCCATTGCCTTCTTGAGTACTCCGGTGGCTCGTATCGAGCCACAGAAGTCCGTCTATTGATATCACGAGCATACGTGTTCCACTTCACTGTGATGTTGTGTAGGACCGTGCACTCAGAAGCGAGTACTAGCGTCGATTCAGTGACTGAAAGGAGCTCCCACCTGAAATCACTGCACTTCCACCCCGACACTCATCACAAAACCATCGACTCATCGACAGTCCAACGAGTAGAGTCGTCGCACTCGAGTCGCAAGGGACGTTCAGGATGCAGACCACAATGCCGTACCGCCAGAAGTACCAGCGCCGTCCGGAGCCTCAGCAGTGGCGCAGGAAGCGCCAGCAGCAAGAAATCGTGATGAAGCCATGGTGGACAGTCGAAGAAGATGGGAAGCCCGCCATGATGCTCTGCGGCATTCACAAACGCCCAAAGTCGCATTCAGCACTCGAGGACCCAGTCGGCGATCCACATCGGTACATCTCTGCGTCTCCGGAGGAACAAAGGTGTCGCCGTGCTCTCGGACCTGGCGAACAGCACGGAGCTTGTCTATGCGATTACACATACTTTCCTAAGCTGTTGAAGGAGCGCGAGATGGCGGATCAGACTGTGAGACAGAGCGGTGCGCATTGCAGCGAATAGCAAATGCTGACAATGGGATAGACCAAGCCGATGTTCCCCTTGATGAAGCTTCCGGCCGAGCTGAGGGATGAAGTCTATCGTCAGATGTTATGTGTTCCTGAGGGCGTCGAGCTATGTCCGGTCCCGTACATTCGTGCCCGCACCAGGAACCAGGCCAGCGATCCGTACGCCGCCCGTTACTTCGAAGGCACTGTCAAGGCCGCGGCCTATCAAAAGTCGTTGAGATCGAAGACCATTGGACAGTCCGCGGGGATTATGAGAGTTAACAAGCATGTGCACGCCGCAGCATCTCGTATTTGTTACTCGAAGAACGAGTTCCGCTTCACAAATTCCGCCGGCTGAATGGGTCTTGATGCGTTCCTTTACAACATTCAGCTGCGGAACTGTAGCATGCTGCGCTCCATAACTGTGCGCCATCCGGCTCTGCTATTCCTGCCTGATACATGCAGTACTGCCTCGACGTTCTGGGATGGGATATACTTCCGCAAGAGCTACGGCGAGAGATTCCGCGAGCGTTGGTTCGACGCGCCCGAATTCGATCTCAAGGGGCTGCTCTCTGATGCTGCGTCGTGCCTGCAGCTGTCCGGTAACTTGAAGCACTTGCGCATCATCGTGAGTGAGTATGGAGATGGCGATCTCCGCTGCCCTGTCAACGAGACCAAGTTCGATAAGCTCGAGGTCACCTTCCCCTCTCGATATACCTCAGACCTCAGCCGAGTTCCCGAGCTGCTTCAACTATCCCAAGGATCGTGGCCCCGCATACCTGGGAGAGAAGTGGTGGGCTCAAAAGATTGTTGAGGCATCGGGCAAGCCTGGGTGGAAGTGGCAGTGGCTCGAAGTGGACGAGAATGGCTGCTATGCGGGTATCAAGTCGAGGAGCATGACGACCCAGGCGGATGACGAGCTGGCCGAGGTAACCTCTGCTCTTGCGTAAGTCCGACCTTTCTCTCCATGCACAGACCTCGTCGCTAAGCGTTTGCACAGTCTACTGCAATGATCAACGATAGATCAATGTTCTTACGAAAGGCCGCGGGTGACTACACGCTGTGCCTGTTACCAATGATACTCTCTCATCGGACGGGTAGGCGCAGGTACACACTCACGGAGTGCACGATGGTGGCGCAACCCTCTTTAGACCATCGGAATCTGAAAGGACTGCTATAGGGAAGCGCAGTGTTCTTGCCTCGCGTTCTCAAGCGGCCTGTGTCGAATGGAAAAGGCGAGCGATATGACCATTACTTCGCGCGGTCGGACGAAATATATTCGATTGGGAGGAGCCAATAGTGCGAAATGACCTGGACAGGACCCTCATCTACTCCAGAGCGGGTACAGAGATCAGATGGGCGTGTGAGCAGCGGGCGTAGTGGGGAAGTGGCGCTTGCATACTTTGGTCGAGCACAGAATCATGATCATACATGCCTCCCATAGTCGCATGTAGCGCCCAACAATAGTTCAGGCTCCTTGTCCATTCCTGTGGTCCTTAGCGAAAGTCCACGGAACCAATGCAGCGTCCCGTCCAGGATGATGCTGATAGCCACTGAGAACCGTGCTTGTTCTGCTGAATGGCCACATATATGCTGGTAGCTGCTTCTGGCGCAACGTGCCTTTGTCATTGTGCCTTTGTCGTAATTCTCGGTTCAGTCTCATCCGCCCGCTTGCCAGAATTGTTAGGAGATTTCTGCACCTACCTGAGGACGCTGAGTAGGGTATTCAGTGTCGCGGTCGCGTAGCTCGTTCAGGTGCATGTGTGATGTGAAGTGAGAAAGAGGAGTAGGAGGAGAGAGACACAGGTGTAGTCGACACCCTGATCGGGTTAACGGGAGACCGACGGTCACGTGATTGACTGCAGCCATGAAAGACTACCGACAGGACGGGTGTCTATGGTCATGTCTCCCTCCACATATTATGCATGAGCGTGAAGGGATCAGAACTGTCAATGGCAAATTCGTCATTTCAACCAATCTAGGATTACAGGTCATGTTGGGCTAGTCCCAGGGTTCATCTCATCTCTCATACGCCGTTCGTAGCGAACAATATGTCGCTGACTGGGGTTGATATCATCCATGCTTTTCCTTTCGATCCTCCTTCCACTTCCTCCCTTCCACTACCTCTCGAGCACATCAAGTCATTCACCCGACCTTTCCGTTCCACCTCCATTTTCATTTCAATTGCTTGTAGTAGTGCTGAGCCTGTGAGACTTTGCTTACAACTCCTTCTTCGCCGAGCTGGAAGCCGACGACAAGGAGCTGGAGGCCGAGGTGGAAGACTTGGAAGCGGAGCTAGATGCAACGCTGGACGCAGACTTGGCGGAGCTGGAGGCCACGCTGGACGCGGACTTGGCGGAGCTGGAGGCTACGCTGGACGCGGACTTCGCAGAGAGGGATGCGGAGCTAAATGCAACACTGGCTGCCGAGGAGGCAGAGCTGGACACCTCGCGGGCAGCGGCGCTAGCGGCGCTCACTGGGTTCTCACCCTTCTTGCTGGCGGAAGAGCTGGCGCTGGAAGCAGACTTGGAGGCGACGGACGCAAGGCTGGAAGCGGAGCTGGAGGCGACCGATGCGGCGGAGCTCACGCTGGAAGCGGCAGAGCTGAGGCTGGCTTTCGCCTCAGCAGAGCCTAGACCAACTTGGTTTAGCGCATAATCGTAGTAGTGGCGGAGACCACCGTATTGGTTAGGGGTGACCTGGGCATAGTAGTTACCAGCGCTTGACGTAGCAGCACCAAATGCAGAAGCGCCCGATGCGGAGACTGAGGAGGCAGAGCCGGCGAGCTGGTTGGAGTGCTTGCGGGCGAGAGCGACAAGCTCGTTCTTCTTGCTGCCTTGGGGAACCGGAACGCCAGCCTTGTCGAGCCACTCCTTGAGCTTGCTGTCACTCCAGCTGTTGAGGAGCTGATCGG